>PVMI01080174.1:15042-27261 GCA_008528875.1 Aulacorthum solani
GTTGTTGTTGTTGTTATTGGGCGCACCGCCGCCGCCACCACCACCGCTGTCACCGCGGCTTCCAGCGTCGTTGCCGTCTCCGCCGCCGTTGCCGCAAACACCGCCTCCGCCTCCTCCTCCACAAACTCTGCCGCTGCTGCTCGACACTTTCATACAACGAATCCACGGCGGGCGGTGCCGTCGCACGGCGCTCCACCAGACCGGCCCGCGGCGTGCAGCGGCGATACCACGTGCCGGCTGCTATTACTCCTCACACCAACCGTCGACACCAACACCTGAATAGCCCATATCACATACACATACACCACAAAGCTTTGTATTTGCACACACTCGGCATGCACTGAATGGTAGAAACATATGGTACCTAATTAACTAATGAGTAATGAGCAACCAAAGTTTATATTATTTGGTGAAATCTATAATAATATCATTGATAGACCTGCTTTTATAGTAATGAGTGTAATATTAAATGAGACCCCATTGGAGAAGCTAACGAAGAAAAAAATCGCCCGACACCTATAGCTGTTAGCTGTAGCGACTATATATAATAATATAATATAATTCCCTTCTTGGATACGAAACTGTTTGATATAACTATTATTCCTTAAACTGAGTGTATATCTACGATGATATTTACGGAGCATGATTACTTTATTCGTGGTGACCCGAGGAGGGAGATAAAAAACCAAAACGGCATAGGTAATATAATAAAATCTAATGAATAAGGTAAGAATACATTTTATATCTATATTAGCCTAGCAGAAGAACTATTATTAATATAAATAACTACCTACTTTGCAGTAGCTACATGATTAGTGTTATAAAATTGTATTTTTTATGATTTTTATTTTTTGCATTCTTAATAAAACCTAACAATTCCTATTACTATGTATTATATTGTGCGGTTTTATAACAACTAAGTGTAATCATAAGCTACAATTCATATTATTTACACTAGGTTAACTAAAGAGAAATCATCTAGGAACATAAGCTTGTGGTTAGACATTCGAATCTATAGACTATACGTTAACTTAATATTAAGATTATATATATATATATTAAAAATTATAAAAGGTACTTTTTAAATATGATTTATAGTATATTATAGTATACGAGTTGATTAGAACTCCGACATATTTGTTTATTAATAAAACCGATCGTACATTGTATATTGTGTTTATTAGTTGAAATGTTTAATTCAATTCTTGCTTATATATAATTATTTTTTTATACATTAATTATAATATATTATAGGTTAAAGTAATATTAATGTTATTTTATTAATGTTTATTATTATTGCATAGGATTATAATTTACAACAATACTATTAATTAACATTGTGACTGTTTCTATGAATACCTGTCAATGAATATATACATACGCAAAGAATTAAGATTACGTAATGGCTGGCATTTACACAGATAAATTATAGGGTATATTTCAATTGAATACATTCAAATGATACATTACTTTACAGGTTTAAATGATAACACGACCACTTTTCATTTGTATTTACTCCACAGTTAAAAATAATTTTATTAAACTATAAGAATTATTTATTAATTTGATACCACATTACCACATGTATTCATCAAAATAACTTCTATTCAAAACAACAATTATAATTTTTAATTAGTCCAAAGTAATTCTTATAAGCTTAATTTATGTGATTACAAACCTAATATTAAACATTTAATATACGATCAATAATTTATTATATTTACGAGAAAATGTTCAAGCGGTTAAAATGTTAAAAAAAGTTGCATTTTCTTACTACCTAGCGATAATTTGTTAATGGTACTTAATCACGCTTGAATAATAATACAACAGATATACGAATACAGAATAACATAAAATTATGAATATAATAAACGTATTTGAATATTTCCCAGTTGTTTTTGTTTAATACATGTATAAAATAGCGTTTCGTATTCTTATTATCATAGATTGTGATTTACAGATTATTTTAAAGAAACATTGAATTTATGAAAATACGAAATTTAAATAATTTTTGTTTTATTGACTGCAATACAGTACCTATAAATATTTAAAATCAAGGATAAAGACTATAATATAGATATTTTCTTACATCATAAGTAACAATGGAGGAAAAGTCTATATACTAGTAAGTAAATATTAATCATAATACACTAATACAGTTAAATATTTTTCAGGGATTTATTATTACACATTTACACTACCCTAATGTCCTACCAACTGTTATTGCTAATGGATTGGATAATATTATAGACTAGACGTTTCAAATAACGATGAAAGGAAAAAAACGTTTATGGATCTAATACTCAGTACTCTGTCTTCATATATATAATATATATTTTTAAAACATTGTCACAAAATTACTTTTAGAAATTACTTCAATATTTTATTAAGTCCTTAATAATTTGTCAAAACTATTTTGAAATTGTATATATTTTTCAAATAGTTTGTATACAATTATCGCTGGTATACTTTATGTAAATATTTTATCCAAATGCTTAGATTTAGTACAATTAAAAATTAGAACAATGCATGGATTTTAAATAAGAAAAATATTTTATAGAAAAAATAATTTTAAGAACAAAATAAAATAAGAGTAGTGGTATTCAATTACGACTTATACTAATAATATTATGAGGTGAACCTTTATTAAGTGTTTATAAACTGTATACATTAACATTTAATGTAACATTTTAAAATGCTCACTCTACATTATCAAATTTAACTAAATATTTAACATTTATTAATTATTTCACTATATCTATACTGCACAACTGCACTTTAAAATAGAACCTTATATTATATTTATCAACTTATTATGTACCTTATATTTTATTTAAAAATACATCTCTCGAAAATATATAGTTAATAAGAAGTTTATAGTAAATGTTAAATGTTAAAATGTATTAAAAATTATAAACTATCATTTACTATGTAAATATTTGTGTTCAATTATATTTAATCTAATATATATATATAGGTATTAGGTAAAAATATATTAGACAGGTACTAAAAAATATTAATATCTATTTAATGTTAATATATTTATACAGTAAACATTCAAATAAACAAAGAAATATGTATTTTAATAAGTTACATAAGTATCCTAATGGCGTGTGAAAAAGGTCACTAAGTTTCCTAATAGGTCACTGAAACTACTGAATAATTATAATGCAACAAAGTGGTTTTCAACATGATCGACGGAGCATGATAGAAGGAAATTATCGCTAGTGCCTAATTTAAGTCCCCTCTCTCACTTATTCCCTGATAATTTAAATGGAAAATTATAATAATTAACTCGTCCATCGTCCCTAAAAATATGACCTTAGTTCATAAGGGCCAAGGGGTTGTTATTTCATTTTTATTTTATGTTAAGACATAGTCCTACTATCAAACCAATTATTTTAAGATTATAAATCAAATTTTACTTTTAAATAACGAAATTACTTTTTACATTAAATGCAGAGTTAAAAATATGATTTTTTTGCAAAATTGTTTATAACTTCAATTCTTAGATTAGGTTGATCAGTGATCATTGTTCGTCCTACTACAACTTTATGTTCGTTATACTACGACAAACTAAGTTTTACATAATACTATGTATAAATTGTATATGTACATATATAAGAGGAAAATACTATCCATTGTTCTAACATAATGATGTGGGATTCATAGAACTTTAAATTAATATTTAAATATTAACTATGCTTTCTATTGGTTTAATATTTAAGCATCAACATTTAAAAAAAATTATTCTACTCTACAGTAAGAAATTAAAAATATAAAATGTTGTTTTAACAATGGGAAAATATGAAAAATTGGTATGATGATAATAATGAATAAAAATGCGACAAAATAGATAAATTTATAATCTTATACTTGGACTGAAAAAATAAAAATTGAACTTAAATGTTCGTAAATAACCACTGGAACCTGTACAGTGAACCTTGCAATACAATGTATAATAGGTTGTACTTCATAGAAGTGAATACTTTTTTTTAATGTGATAACTGTATGTGCAGTTATACCATTATGAATTCAATAAATTGAATCGGCTGATAAAGTTATTAAATAATTGTATTTACTTAATTTAAAATCAAATCAAAACCTATAAAATAAAAGACGTTCACTCACGTTTACGATTGATATAAAACCTTGGCGGTTGTCACGAACATACATAAAATGCAATCGTTGTATATAAATAGGCGGTAAAGAATAGCGGTGCCGTTGTGACGAGCAGAAAAATAAAGTAAGTTGAACAGGTGGAATGGAGAGAACAAAAATATTCAGGCTAAAGAGCGGAAAGCATGCGAAATATAAACTGTCAGAGGAGCCTTAAACTTGTGTATGATTAATGTAATATATAGGTCCCTGCTTAGAACAGTGCATGTGTACCATGTAGGTATAAATGTTTGTTCTAAACCATATTCTAGGCTAGCTTGTAACCACTATCACATGAACACAAAACAAGGGTCATAATGTACTCAATGTTATAATGTATATGAAACATATTTATGATATGGTATATATTGTATGCATATAAGAACGCAACATGTCAGAGATATTATTACTGATTAGTGATCTACCCTGTTGTTGATATCTTGTGAATATAGTATGACAGTTTAACATTACTGATGTCAGATAATCAATACAATTAGAGGTATCGAAAATTATTAACTTCATTCGAAATATTTTGTTTGTAAAATGTAAAAAACATGAGCAACTTAAATATTTCATATTTCTAACCTTATGTTTCTTGTATAAGATCACCTACCTACGTTTCTTAAAATGTTGGGCGCAGAATCCCTCTTCTATAGGCATAATATATCGATTGTTTCAGGGTGCATACAAAATACTCGACATTATAGGTATCTATTTGATATTTCAATATTAAATTATTATTTTTAAAGCTAGGTTTATTTGAGCAAAATGTTTTGCATAGTGTGCTATACCTACAAACGGTCTATCATTGCGAAATAATTATTTATAACGAAAATAATGTCTAAAGTTAGATTTGACGAGTGTGTAGACGGCACGTTTTTAAAATTAAAATAATTCTACAAGATTTATTAAAAAAAATGTATTTCTTGAAAACCTCCGCAAGTGCGTGTTGTACTGTCGCATGTAGGCACACTCTCAGTCGCTCGTAAGCTGCAATAACTTTCTTTAATATTCATTAATTATTTTCGTTATGGAACTGGTATGTTGATAAAACCACTAAAATCTTTTGACTGTTAAATGAAAACTTATATTTTTATTTCCATTATCTGCAGAAGCAAAATAACTATATGAAATGTTGACGACGTTGATGTATAAATTATATTTATTTTACTCCTATTATCTCATTTTTAAATAATTATAATAGAAATTCATTCAATATGTATAGTATGATTATACATAAGTACCTAGAAGTACACATTGTTTAGTTTATTTAATTTCAGATTTAAAAATTAAAAACCAACCATTTATAGCTTTTAAAAAAGGTGAAAAAAATAAAGGCAGTTAAAATGTTAGAATTGCATGTGTTTTGAATTATCCGGGTCTTTTTGATATAGTAATAGTGTTTATTGTTAAATTTACCACTCTGTATAAATATTTATAATAGTCCTGTGTAGTTATATTTATAATATTATATTGACACTATAACCGATAGTAGGTATTAATACCGGCCGCTCCCATGAGGATATTCAACCACGAATAATAATTATAATTTATACACATATCTACGATAACATATCGCAAAATTAATGATGGTCGATGGATTATATAATAGGTATATATTTACTAATATTACTATAAATTTTTAAAACTTTTATGTTTTATATCCAATTATAGGTGTACACTATACATGTATAATATAGAAATTAGAAATATAGAAATAAATATAAAACACACGTTATAATTATGTATAAACTTAATTTTTAATAATTCGAGATGTAACTTACCTCGAACCCAAACAGATATTTGTTCATTTTTTATTCTTATCTCTTTGCTGTTTAGGATTTAAGTGTTGATAATGGTAGGTACTTTCTGAAACACACATAAAACATAAAATATAAACGCTTATTTAGGCATACAAAGTTAGTAAATATTATTATAGACTATTTACTCAAATTATATTATATTATTGTATATAAAACAATAAAAATCAACTCAAATAATGTACTTATGTAAATAATAATAATTAACAGACGAGTAATAAAAATGTTAAATCATTTAGTCTTTGATATTTTTCACAATTTCAGCCATACAATATGGGATATAATAAATAATTTAGATACATTTTAACGGCAATGCGTCGCATAATTCAACCAAACAAATTATATGTTAATGAGAGATTATGTTTAAAATAAAATTTTTTAAAAATGATATAATTAGATAAACAAAAATGTCGAATTATATTAATCAATACAAAATTTAGCTGAGGGACATTTTTCTCTTCAAATTACGTGTTTCACTGCACAGCACAATCTTGAATATGGTGTAGGTACAATTCCTATAGCCGCGTATATTGATTAAATAAAAAAAATGTTCCTGTATTATATGCAATACCTATATTCACATATTTTAACACCAAGATATATAAGTAAATATTCAGCTGGATCACCTTGGATTGAAATGGGGTTTCGAGAGGTGTAAGGGAGTTTAAAATTTATTTTTTTTCAAATTGTGAGATGTCCCTTTCGTACTCACATTATGCCACATGCGCAATAGAACTCACAATATTTAAATATCAATTCTAATTTTCTACTGTTTTTGTAGACTATTTTTTTTATAACAAAATTAATAAAAAAAATGTTTTTTTATTATAAAGTTGACAAAGTTAAATTTTTTGAAATGTACGAATATGTTTTTTAACAAAATTTTAACTGTGTTATAATTTTATGCTCGTTATATTTCAGGTATTACTCTTACATAAATAACAAAATCTATCTTGAATAAATAATAGTGTTTATAAATAACAAAATCTAAATAAATTTGGAAAGAATTAGTTTTTATAATTTTTGATACTTACGTTTAATTAAATTATTTTTTATCCTTCTCTCAAGTGTAAATAAGTAAAATTAAAGTAAATAACAAAAACAAACTAAATATTATATTTTTTATTATTATAAAATGCATTATTTTTAAATTTCATCAAACTAAAATTTGTGACTTATAGGTCAAAAAGTGTTTTAAATGCGTAATAAATAGGTATATTATTTTGTTCATTATTACAGAAAATATTAATTATTTAAGATTATTTACCATTGGTTCATAACTTTTTTTATCAGCATATTAATGAAAATAGCTATTTTTGATTTTTTAAATGATATTATGCATGATACTTATGTCCATACATATAGCAACACAGATCTCATT
Organism: Aulacorthum solani; assembly: GCA_008528875.1. Lineage (NCBI taxonomy): Eukaryota > Metazoa > Arthropoda > Insecta > Hemiptera > Aphididae > Aulacorthum > Aulacorthum solani. The sequence continues at coordinate 22,402 of PVMI01080174.1, forward strand.
TTTATTGGAAGCGCATATGCATTTATAACAGTGAAAGGGTTGAGCCCACGGAATTTTGGTTTAATAAAGTTCAACACATTGTAAAAAAAAATTAAATATTAATTACGTGTAACCGATTACATCTAACAATGAACAGTTTTTGAGTGATTCACATACTCAACCACAAATCTGAATGACAACATTTCTCATCTATATATAAATACAATTGAACAAGTTTTGAACCTTTTATGTCAAATCAACATCCATTTCTAGAATATTTAGTTGTTGATAAAATTTGAGAGACGAAATAAACTAAGTGATAACCTATGACGTAGTTCTTCAATGTTGATTTATCGATTTTTTCCCAAATGTTATGAATGCATGTATGTCAAATTTGTGACCTCGATGATTAATATGTATTAATATATTTTATCCATCTAAAAAATATCTATCATGTTATCTTACAACTGAATCTGATCTGAAAAACAGAATTTACTGTCATCAAAGGCCATTTTCTAACGTTTCAACAGACATCTAAAGTTGAAATTCTGATGAAGGCGTTACACAAGTTTCTTTTATGTACAACAGTTATTATTTCCGTTTAGAATAACAGAAATGAATAAACTTTTAAAAAAAAACTAGATTACCTACATATTTGTTTAGTTGTATTTTTTTGAAATTTTATTGAAATAGTTATCAGTTAGTCTCTGTAGCTGTTGATAAAATTAAAATTTTAAAATTACACTAAAGTCTGTCTCACAAAAGAAAGGTACCGTTTCGCGCATGCCGACTGAGCTCTACACCGTTGCTGTACCGGGTAGAAGGGAGGTTTTGGAGAGATACGGAGTGGAGGATGCGCGTTTCTGACCGGTTTTTCGTCAAGACGCTGTACCTTTCTTTCATGAGACAGACTTTAGCTAATAATCATATGATACCGGCCTTGATTTAAATATGATCTTGATGTGCACTTCAGTGGATGTATAATTGAAAGGAGTGTATACCTATGTAGAAAATAGATTCTAAGTTGAATGGTATTCACATAACCAATACTAAGTGGAATATCACCTCTATACATCATTGGTTTTAGAAAGGCGTGTTGATCCTTCTCACGTAAAAGGCTGAAGGAGTTTCCAAATCATATATATCTCTATAGGTTTTGGAAATATGACAGCAATTTTTTTTTTTAGGTACCACTTAGTAATTTAAAATGTGATTAAAAACGTTTTATTGAAATTATGTGACTGATTATTTGTTTCGATATGTTAAAGCATATAATAATTTTCAAAATAATGAAATCTTTTTGGAGTTTGGAATCTATGAAACATAAAATGTCGTTCTATTTTATAAAACTGGTGTTATGTTGTTTAAACTTAATTAAAATAATCTAATATTATGTAAAGAGAAAGTAAATAAAGTACTTAAAATAATAACATTATATAAATGGGTATGATCTATTCGTCATCGAAATAAGTGAAATAATAATAGTTTAGATATTTTATTAGTATATTAATATTATGCATACTACATAGTATGCACATAAAACATACCTCATGTTTAAGGTATCTAGGTATGTAGATATTAAATATATTCATCAGAAAATGAATTTGTTTCCTTACAACTTCTTGTTTGCGTGATCATTAATCTACCAACGTGAGCACGATATTATACGACACGCAAGACGATGCAATTTCAAATAATGTGTGGAGTATTATACGTTCTAACTATTATAATAAATATAGAGACATAGAGATTCAATTAAAACATAACAGTAGATATATTTTGTAATTGTTACAAATTGTTACCAATTACAATGCACTGTTACCGTATAAGCTATAAAGGCTTTACGTCTTTATATTATTTATAAAAATCATAATAATAGTGATAATCATAATTATTACAATCACTATACATATTACATGTCTACGCATGTCATTAATAATTTATATTTGTTATGAAAATTAAATCTAAATAAAATTGATTTATTTATTTATTTTAAATAATATTTCCAATTTAATTATTCTATAGCTATTATAGAATATTGGTATATATTGTAACATGCTAATTGCACATTATGTGCTTATGTCTCTTTAGAAGATGTTATCACTTCAGAGAGCTTTTATTATAAAATACCATATACCTAGTTATCAACTACTTTATGTTATGAAAATAATTTAACTATCGTGAACTTCAAATAAATTTAAGTAATACATTATATGATATATTTATATGATACTGGTTAGGTATGTATTTTTCTGATACTTATCGATAACTTCCAAGTAAGATTTAAATTACCTAAAATTGACTGCTTTCCATAGTGTTCATACATTAGGTACCTACCACATAGTATTCAAGCCAAATCAACCAGAACACTTAATATTCAAATATTTATTATAAGAACAGACAGATTTACATTTAATAATTTGTATCCTCCAATCAAAAAAACGTTCTCTTTCCTTAAAAATAACATGTAAATTAATAGGTATTTGTTTTATATAAAAGCAAAATATAATTATTGTGAAACTTCAATTTTGATTGCAGCGGAAAATGCATCCGAATAAATATCATTATATATGTTTACTTTCTCAAGGTTATGACGATTTAATAGTTTTTGCGCATGTATCGATAATGAAGAATATCATATCATAGCCGTTATGAAAAATAAAAATAAAAACGAATTTGCAGATTTATCAGACATAAGTTATTACCGGGAATGAAATAAGTATTTCAGCGCACACACCACTGTCGTGTCGAATGAGACACACCGAAATGCGTTCGAATGTATAGCCGATCGCAGAATCGAAAAATTATAGTTCTACCATCACTGAGTACCGATCGAACCGACAACGGACGGGTGTTCAACTGACACGCGTACAAACTAAACGCGTGGCGATCCGTTTCATTACTAAAACTACATACCTATAAACAAGTGAGTGGTAAGTGGTGAGCGGCGGGTGAGCCACAGCGATGTCCTACTCCCAAATAGATTGCGTGACTTCTGCAGAGTAGTACCGTCGTACCGAGTACTGAGTAGTGAGTACTGAAGTACTGAAGTTGTGATAGTGAGTAGTGACGATCGCATTACGATTTGATAATAGCCTCGGCAAAACTCGCCAAAAACCGGTTAGTATTGTACCGGACGTGCTACGGTTGACCTGTAGTACGACATTACGTCAATCGAACGGTTTGTTCCATTATGGCAATAGCAAATATAATAATAAACAATATATTATGTGTGTGACATAAATCATTAAACATTTTACATTCTTGATTTTATATCAAATAAGTATGGTAATCGGAATGAAAAAAAACACGAACTTTGAAAACTTCAAGAGTTTGTGGTAAAAAGAAAAATAATAAAGACGGCTAATATAAAAACTCTAAAAAGTACGATGTGAGTTCCATAAGAATATTACAACTTTAGTATTAAAAAAGGTTACAATTTTTAAAACGGACCACTAAAATTTTGTATAGGTAAAGGTAGGTACTTGGAGAAAAAATTAAGCACTGCTTTAATGTACCTATAATTTGGTATCTATAAATTAATAATTATAATAATATATATAAGACAATTTAACCAGCGTTTTAATTTTATTTCTGTTTTTATGATCAATATAAGCAATAATAACAATATTCTTATTTTTACATTTCAGGGGTAAAACTATATTTATTGAGAAAGTTTTTTGACTTCTGATAACTTTGAGTTATCTAATTACCATCTCTTTTTATGTTCTCTAAAAATGTACAGGTGAAAATCGCGAAAAATTGAATCCAGGAGTAATTAGAATGAATATAATCTAAGGATAATATATAGTTTCATAATTAGAGAAGATGAGTAAACCACAGTAGATAAATAGACATGCGAAGATACATGAGTCCTCTTAGCATGCAATATGATATAATAATTGTTCTTATTTTAATGTTAATATGTTATATGAATAAATATAAAAATAATATATTGTGGCGCGGTGTTTAGTTGCGTACGCGCTCTGCACCGGCCAGAGTTGCTAGTTCCAGGATGGGTGATCACCCGGGGTTTTTAGCAACAAAATTCTTGCCACACATATAATACGTATTTCAAACCAACCGTTTCCCCTTCAATTAGCTAATGTTCATAGTTTCCGGGCTTTAGATCAATAATAAATAAATATATTTATATTATAATGAGTATCGAATTGTGCATATTAGATAATGGAGTACATTAAAAATACCTTTTATTCATTACTTTTAATACTTTAATCATTGCTCTAGTCTAGGATGACCATATTTAAAAAAATAAAATACAGGACAAAAATTGTATTTATAATATTTTTAAATTTATAAGTACATATTTATTAAATTAAATAAAAATTTACAATATTATATATTACGATAACAACAAGTCAACAACACTCAATACTCAACGATTGTTGGAACAGTACTAATGAATAATGAATAATGATTGATGAAATAAAAACAAAACATTTCAAATATGTTTGATTACCGATCAGATAACTCTTGTGTATGACATGGAGCTATTATTGCTATTATTAGCTATTCGCTATTATTTAGCAATGCTCTCACACTCGATAACGAACTGGTCTCGACAGTCGGTAAATAAAACTATAAAATAAAAAGAGTGGGTAAGTGGATGTCACTCTACTGTACAGTAGGTTACAAGTGGGTTTCTGTAATGGATGGTATTGCATTTGAATTCAATGATATAATATCATTGTATACGAAAAACGATTCTGAGCAGAGGCGGTATGTCAGTCTAGGATATTTTAAATTATATTGATATTGTTATTATACCGTAGCTATATCACGATTTAAGACACGGACTAAGATATACCATCTTAAATCGTAGGTAATATTAAATTGTAGATTGTATGGATAGGCCATATT
>PVMI01080176.1:0-34744 GCA_008528875.1 Aulacorthum solani
CAGAAAAATGAAATGAGTAATTTCAGGTATGGAAATCCTGTCAGCCAATAATGCAAATATTGGGTTATGCATTTATACATTTTGTGCATAATATACAATATAAATCTAATCATTTCACTATTTATATACCCCTGAATAATAGTTTTCAATCGCCGAGCTCAATTTTACCCTGACAAAAACATACCATTCGAAATGTTCACACTGTTATATAAATCTAATCTCATTTTCCTTCACAGTAAAATATTACATTTTATCTCAGAAAATTGTATTTGCATTGAAAGAGTTAAAATAGGGCATGATTAATAATATAATCGTTGAATTACATATTATGAACATATCCCAATAATAGCCAATTTTACAATTCTTATTAATTTTTATAGCTATAAACTCTTGTTATTAGGTCTATAAAAATTCTTAAATAAAGGTAGGTACTCAATTCGCGTACTCAACGTGATATTTGTCAATTTTTATTCCCACCGATTGTACTGATAGCCTTGCATAGACTATCTGTCTATGTAGTATTGGGTTCAATTTTCCTCGAGGTCAGACGGTGTATACATTTTTTGTTACATTTTTCAACTTTTAATAATTTTTTTTTTTTTTTAATAATAAAATTATTAAAATTATAATAACACGGCGAATTGGATAGGCAATTTATCTACGTACCTGTTATTAGGCCTATTTTTCTAGTATCTCATTAAGTCATAAACCATAAACTTAATTCATGATAATTATAATATAAGTATTGAATATTGATTATAATTAATCATAATAATAATACTGTGTCTTATTATAATTAAGATTCGTCAACTTTCTTAAATACATGTTTTATATTAATAGTAAATATAACTTTTAAAAATAAAATTTAGTTAAGAATTCGTAAGACGTGCCGCTTTTTAATCACTATTTGCACGAATGCACGATACGACATTATTATTTAAATACGAATTCGATTACAAGATGTCACGGGGTTATCTACTAAATAATAATATATTCTTAAAATAAAATGTACAAAACAGGTGGGTAATTATTTTTTTATTTCGTTAAGTTAATTATATAATTTTCGAGCTATAATAGTACATAATAAAAGCTCTGATAAAATTTTTTTAAAAAGAAGGTATTTTTAGATTAAGTCGAATATGTCTACTGCATAAATTGAAGTAATACTACAAATTACAATGCACGCTGCTCATTAGTAAGCTATGTAAATGTTTAACTTGAATTTCAGACAAACACTTAATATTTGGATATTATAATTGAAGAAGGTTTGGTTGGTAGGAAGATTACTAGAAGAAGGTAATATAAATAACCAATATAGCAAATTTATAATTATACTAGTCTATTGGTACGTATACATTTTCAGTTAATTATTAGGAAATAATTTTGTAATCGGGTAAGAAGTATGGGTTTGGGTACATCCTTCAACCGGTAGTATATAAAGTGGTAAAGGTATGGTAATAGGTATACAGTGTAAATTACTTGAAAACTATTTTATTAAAATGTATGGTAATCCACAGTATAAACTATGAAAAACATAATTTAAATTAAAAACTTTGAATATTAATATTTAAACCGCTGTTCTCGCTCAATTTATATTATTGTCTACTGGCCTTAATATGTAAATTATTTTACCCCTTTCAATCCCATACAACTTTATTTAGATGATTCTGTCTACCTTGTTACGTACATTTTCGTTGTACGATCAATCTATGTCAATTAGTTTACATGAAAATATAAAATAATAGATATTTACTTCTATTTTCTAAGATTACGTTCGATTATCCGTTAACGTAATATTTCATTGTTCATAATTTCATATAACTATATTATTTAATATTTGAGAATTAAGACAAGTGATGACAAAATAGTAAATTACCAAGCTAATAATGAGTAATAAATTAATCAAAGCTTTGAACTCGAAGATAATTATAATAATTATACAAAAATTAAAGCAGACTACGTATGGGTAACTCAAAGATATCCCATGTACATCTCATTATGCCAAAAAAGAACCAACACTATGCCAAACCTGTGGAGAACAAATTATAATCAAACGCCTCATTGTGCACTGTCAAAACTACGTGAAAGCCAGAAGTAGGCAAGAAATTCTAGACAATCTATTCGAAGCCCTAGGCCCTATTGAAGACAACATCTATAGAATTATTTAATTTATCAAATATATTGATTTATGTATAACGCAATCTGGTGAACCCTATGTATTGATTTTTATATAACTAATATTTATATGGTTGTAATCTAATAAATTTAGGTGAAAAATAAAAGCTTTTTTTAGAATTCTGCTTTTTGAAAGAATTTTGAAGTTGGAAAATAATTCGGTTTTGGACTTTTTTCATCGAATTTCATCCAGAAAACCAATTTTATTAATTATTTAGTATTCGTGTGATATATCCAAATTAATAATTGAAATTTTTGTATTATTGTTAATTTCATGTGTCTGTAATATATCTGTACTTGAGCCCTAATGGTCTTTATCTTAAATAAAGAGTTTGGTAGCATAAAAAAATGATAGTTTTTGTTTTTAAGAAACCATTGTTATTTGTGTTGATTTAGGTAGACAGTAATAATAAGACATGTTTTAATTTCTTAGATCCAGCCAAGAGTTAAAAATTTGAGTAATATTTTGATAGTGGATGAAATCAGTTCTCGCATACATAAAAAATTATTTAAAAACTATTTTACAGTCAATTTAAAATTGCAGGTCTAATATTGACCAAATTAAATAATACACTAAGTTTTGCTTAATATGATCTTTGAATATAGAATCTAATATTAATCACCTAATCATAACAATATGTTTGTAATACTAGGTAAAACCATCCAGTATACATATAAATATATTGTATTACTTATATAAAATATACAAAACTCCTCATGTCATTAAAGTTGGGAAATATTTTTTTCAATTAAAAACTAACACTTGAACGTTTAGAACAAAGTTGTTCAAACGTTTTCTTTATAGCAACATAAATATTTCTAAAATTAACAAAATTATTTGTTTACATATTTCAAATTCGGATTTTGATCAAATTAAATTTTTAATTGAAAAATAATGATCTTAGTCATTTGTTGTAATATTATAAAAATATTATACATATAGGGACTTTGAACTTCGTCACTATTAAATACCTATATTAATCGTTTTTTACTATACACACAAAGACATTTTTAAGATAGCACTGTAGCAGATAACTTATCAATGATAAAACACCAGATCTCGTGACTCCCCGCAATCATTAAAATACTGATGAAAAATATTTCTCTCCATCAAACAAAAAATAAACATGGTATGGCAAAATGATTAAACATTTTCCATTCCACCATCCAACAAATTAAAAGGGATTAAAAAAGCACAACTAATTGTACTATTCCTCAATATTTAATGAGTGGATAGGAAATATTTTAAAAAAAGCAAGAATTGGATATTCTTTTTAACCCACTCATTTCTCAGTCATAAGTAAAAATTCTGCATCAACTTACAATAAATGCCTAGTGAGTAGTTTTTGGTTCAACCTTTCAAAATGTCATTCAAGAATTTCAAAACATACGAAATACTTTATCAATACTAAAAAATATAGAAGAACCCCTTAATGAAGAAACAGCACAAAAATCTTAGTTTTTCTAACCAAAATTTATATAATTAGGTATTAGAAAAAGCTTTAGACTATTATTGACTTGTATATAAATGTATAAACTTTTATTTTTAAGATTTAAATTTTTCTATATTATGTACATTGTACACTGCAAGTTATTTTTTTATATAGGTACGAAAAAATTCAAGATTTTATTAAGAAGTTATTAGGTATTAACATGTTAAAATTTTTTGTATTAGGCCGCTCTAATCGCGCGTGTAATATAACATTTTTTACTCCCCCATCCCCTCCAAACATTATTTTAACTTTTAAGTTCTAACACATTACACATAATGTCATAATATGATTAATGTTCCTCAATTTTCAATTTAAAAATTACACTTCTTGCTGATAAGGTAATACAGTTTACAAGTTACAGACTGTGTAATCTAACCATTTAAAATATTATTATAATATATTAATATATTATATTTTTAAACAGCATAATATCGACATATTATCCTAATTCGTACTTCGTAGTAGTAGCGTTATACAGTCAGCGCAGTCATGCAGGTAGCAGAATATACAAGTCTCAATAAATAATATGACTACCTATTTTTAGTTTTTACAATCGGATTACCAATCAAAAAAATTAATTTAAAAATGTAAAATTATTTGACAAATGTTTAATCCGACTAATTTTACGTTGATTGGATAGTATGATTTTGCCGACTCTAATTTAAAAAACAAAAATGTGGGGGTGTGTGGGAATATTTTTAAGTACAGTGGAAAAAATACCAATAGGGGGGAGGGTGGTTAATTACCCAAACCCCCTAACCCAGGTACACGCCAGAATAACTGAACTGCAATCAAAATCATTTTTCGTATGCGATAATTTTTATTTCTATCAAATTTATAATAAATACATAAATACTTAAAACCCAATCTTTTACTTCTGTCACAACTTATTTTTATTTCTACTTGACAATCGTCGAGTAATATACTGATTATTTATTCAGGTGGGAACCAAGTTCTCAGATTCAGTCAAATTAATTTTGAACAATATTTCTAGGAATGGAGTCGACAAGTAGGTACCTATATAGTTACGTTAGCATAATACTTCGATAAATATTTTTTACATATTTTACTTTTAAATTACGGACGGTACACGAACTACGGACACTGAAAATTATAATCTTATTTATATGGAAATTGTATTCAAAAAAACTTTTTAATATTACAATATATATATAGGTGGGTATCTTAAAATCTAAATGTAGGATGCATTTGAATGAAAAATCAACTACCTACTTAACATACCTAATGTATTCCAATATATACATTATACCTATAGTAAATACACAGTAATTGAATATAGATGTTAGAAGCAGGTACATCTTGTAGACTGTCTAATAAAGTTAATCATTCAAGGGCAACAATTTTAAAAATTCCTCGATGAACCAACAAAATATAATTAGCGGTTTTATTTTTATTTTGAACGTCTATATGCTATACAAGTGACCTAAGAGCCTATATTCTCTAGAAATTTGATGGTGTAAAATTATTCCACATCATCCAGCACTGGGGTAATGTTTATGAAGTATGAACTATATAGATGACAATGACCAAACATGGACCTAGAGCACTGATCTGGGGAGACCCAACAACAAACGCATCAATATAAATATAAATATAAACAATATACATTGATCATAAAAAGGTAGGTACCACAATAATGGTAGTATCGAGTAGTAAGCACTCATAGGTATTGGGGGAGCTTTACCAACCCCCTCCAAGATCCGTCCCTATCAATGGTGGGATGCAAACTACCCTCGATGCGTTTGCACCACACCGGTTTGAGAGAGAAAATTTCTAGTCTGTATGTTGCCAACAAAAGCTTTAACTGGACTTAACTCCTGGGTGGCTGGGTATACTTAAGAATGGGAAGGTGTAAGACGGTTTATTATTGTAGAACCATTTAATTTTTTTTTTTAGAATGTACCTTCAATATTTTATTATGATCTGAAATCTCAAAAATAACAAATTAATAAAACTGACACATACACTCTGTACACATGTACTTCAGCATTGTGTAGATGCATATGTATACAATTAATTATTACCAATACAGAAGCTGTAATATATTCACCTACTTACCATTACATGCAATACATAGGTAATACTATTCAATTAAATATTTAGTGCCTTGATCACTATGCAGTTTCTTACATTTGAATTACCATATAAGAGGATATTATAGGTACTCAGTGTGTAGACTGTAGAGAATACCTACTTACACTATATTATACAGTCAATACAAATGTTTAAAAACATCAAATTTTGTTTATAAACAAAACAAATTTAATATACAAATATAAAGTTTGCACCCACTCCTATTTTACAATTCTAAACTAAATTTATTTAAAACAGAAAACCAACAATACAAAAATAAGATTTTATACAGTTATTTTTAGTAAAAACTGTATAAATTATTAAGCTTTCCAAGGAAAATAAACATTTTGTATCGTATACCAGCTGTTTCTATAAATAATCAGGAATAATGTCAATTCCTAAAAAAAAACATCCCATCACTTATATTTTGACATTTCTCTAACACTTTTAGTTTTTTCATGCTCTTGAGAAACTAGGTAATGAGAAAACTGAAAAAATGAGCTATTTGATGTACACCAACCATATTCTATACCTATTAACCTATTAAAGAGGAGTAAGATTAGAAACTCGTTTAGCTCAAAAACATGGCTACTGAAAAAAATAAGATAAAAAACCATTAAGTTATAAAAAAAAGAAAAAACATAGATTCTTTGCTTCACTCAGATTTTTGAAAGATAAAATTAAAAGAACTCACCGACCATTGAAACATACACATAATAGCAAATAAATTTGTTTAAATCAAAATGTATAATTTCAGTCATTCAAGTTAATATAATAATAATCCAAACCAATTAAGAAATCCCAAAAAATAAATAATGTTATTTCTATTGTTAAATGAAAAGATTACAAACTAAATAAAGCGAGGTATGAGTAATTATAAATACCCCTCTGTACAATGGATTTGTTTTAATGCTATTTGTTGTTTGTATAACCATTAGAGGTCCACTAAAAGAACTACCTGCTTGAAATGTTCAATTGATTGTCCTATATTCTATAAAAATATTTACATACTTAAACAATAACTCCTACATATTGTAATATCTCTACTTTCATTAATTATATTATTTAAATTATGACATGAATAATACAGAATACTATAATCTACTTCCAAAACCCATATATATTAAATAATTGATAAGCATAATATGAAATATTTTAAAGCAAATATATTATTGTTTTACTCAGAATCAAAAATACATTTATTTAATTCAAAAAAAACCTTGAATATATATTATATATATATATACATATATATTATTATAAAACATAAGGATACTTTATTATTCTGTTCATAATAACAAGAAAATATCGCATTATGAATTATACTTTGCTTATATCTATTGTTACAAAAATACACAAAATGGTTCAAAGACAAAAGGTAAACATTTTTCACATAATTCAATTACACTAATTTTTCAACTATAACTTATAAATTATAATACTTAATGGTCGGAAAAAAAATACATTAAGCTGTATCATGGACATAATTGAATTGATCTCCAAATTTGTCTCGAAATTTCCTCTGATCCATACCATCTAAAATTTTAGCAACTTTCTTCACAGATGATCTACAAATATAATTGTATATAATTGTATTATGCATACATCATATTATAGTAATATAATTTACTGTTTAAAAAATACTACCAAAACAGTACATTTTCAAAATTATTTTATTGACATTTCAATAACAATAATTCTTTGTATTACCATTAAATATAATATATACTTATGATTATATTTATAATCAATGGTATTACTTTACTAAAACATAAATGTACTGAAGCATAATATGTATATTCCACTATTATAAATTTAACTTAATTTAACACTTTAGTCTTATTTCCAACTATTGTTGACTTTTATATTTGATAACTGATTATGAATTCACAATAAAATCTTACTTTTTGAACACTTTTTTTTCCAACCGGGCCCGTGGAGTGTCCAATTCTTTTTTTAAATTTGTCAGATTTGAACTTTGTTTTCGATTCTTTCTGCTTCCTTTTTTAGGCATTGTAAGATCAACCCCTGTTTGATGCTACACAGATGATAATTATTTATATTAAAATATCTATACAAAAAATAATAGCACATCAAAACTAAAAAACACGCTCTACCTGAATATCCCTAAGCAGTTGTGGATTTTGCCAATCAGGTACATTCTGCTTTTTCTCTTTTTCTAAAATTATTCTGTCTTTTGGATCGATAACTTGTCCAAGCTCATCTCTCAGTACAATTCGTCCATGAAAAGGACACTATAAAAATAATAAAATATAATAACTAGGACTTATAAATTTTAATAGTTGTATTTAATTTACCTTAAAACGGTCTTCTCTTGGGCATAACCTACCGCTTGGCAATGGGGCTCTACATTGTCTATCAACTCTTTCGAATTTACCAGTAAATTCAATAACTCGTGTGCGTAAATTTTCAGATCCTCCTGGCAGTACAATACCATCACAATCAGTGTCCATTACAGAATTTGAAGTCCAAAAACTATGACCATCTGGATTTGTACTGAAAAATATATAAAATATTTATTTTAATAAAAAAACATAGTTGACATTTGCCGATTTATAGAAATCAGTTTCGTAAAAAACTCCACCCTCGAAAATGGTAACGGGTGAATTTGTTTCAAATACCTAACCTATTATATAATGTATAAGTTATAACTTAATATATTTATACTTTTATGAACTGCCGGAGAAGCTCCATATCCTAAGTTTTTCATATTATTATATTAATTAGATTTTCGGTTGATTTTAAGTTTACCATGCAAAATAATAGAATAATTTTTGTATAGGAGTAACTTAGTCAAATATTTTTACTAAAGTTCCCACTTTCTATACATTCAAATTGTTTCTATTATTTTAAAATGTTGAATGAACTAACCCCCTTGTTCACCAACTTAGTTTTTTTTAATTATTAAACTACAACGGTATGACAATAATTTTTGAGAACGGCTTAGAGTGAATTCTTCTGTTCTCTCTATCCCACTACCCTGCTTCTGCTTATAAGGGCGATAAAATAATGCATGTTGTTCTGCAAACATACATGATAATTGTATTAATAAATGGCAGTTAATATAAACAAATTATATCTATTAGACACCTACTGGTTTGTTTCATTAATTGTTTATATATTATTTTATCTTCTTCTTTTTTAAATATAAAAATATAAAAATATATTATTGTGTATTTTTTAGTAATTGCTAATTCAATGCATAACCACAATTTCAATTAGCACCAAATTGTTCACACATATTCTTTGAGACTGAAAGTATTTATAGCTTTGGTTCAAGCATATCAAATAATTTTTTTTTGTTTATTTATATTATATAGGATTGCTATAAACTGGTTACAGAATTAATATAGGCTTAAATATTATAATCTATAATCTATATACATAAAAATGAATCCATGTTTGTAGCTTATATACTCAAAAATTTATCGACAGATTTTAATGAAAGTTTCAGATTATTCATGGATCTCAGTTAAGTGTATAGAGTAAATAGTTAGAACCACGTTCGCACAGGAGAATGTCCATATCGATAGAATGTGTTCACAAAGCTAGGTACACCTTCGACAGCGGTTTTCCCGAAACTGAGACACACTAAAACCAAGACACACCTAAACAGCAAAATATTTTATATTTGTTCATTTTTTAGAGGAAGAAGTCAGCTAATATATAATAATACTATAATAACGTAATATAGGGAGCAACCTGTGAGAAATGCGTGTAGGTACTTAAATATTGATATTCAATTATGTATTTATTGTATTATATTATTATAATATTTTATACCGCAATTACGAAAAAATTAACATAAAGCACAGGCCAGATTGATTAGAAATCATAATACACAACGAATGTGTAAAATACTCGTATGTTCACTGGTATTGAATTGTATGTATTTTAAAATAAATAATAAAATCGATACAACCAAGCAATAACGAACTGCAAAATATAATCATTCGAACGGTTCAAAGAAAAACTTTATAGACGATAAAAATACACAGTGTTAAGAAGAATCGATGGCCTTGCTGCGAAAACGACACAAGTGCGCACGTGTGTGTTTTTAATGATGAAAAAAGTCAAAACACACCCATACATTTTAAACACATTTAACCATAACACTTATGGCCCATAAGTATGCATTTAACATATTACAAATACATAAATACGTTCAATATAATATTATAGTTGATTGTTTTATAAATAACTCGTATGCACATCAGTCAGTGAATGATGTTAACACGATATTTCATACTATAAATGTTTTACAACAAGGTTGAACTATTATATTATGTTAAAATTGGTTTTTTCTGGCTCGCGGTTTGTAAAGTATATAAAAATTTAAAAAATTGGTTGGATTGGTTTTTTTACGGATTTCTAACTGGCGCTCGCGCTACCATAGGTAATCATAATGTCCGTCAAGTAAGCGTTTTTTGTTAAAGGAAAAACGAAATTCGACAGTAATGCAGTAGGTATAGGAATACAGGATCTACTATTTTCGTTTACAAAAATCTATAAACAGCGTTTGAATGAAAAATAATAATAATAAAAACTAAAAAGTATTTAGTACTTTTTTTGTACTTTATCGATTTATACCTTATTCTAAATGCAAGCGTTCGTTTTGCGTAACTCGGACGCGCATTAATGTTAGGTTATAGGCTTGTTATTTATTAAAGGGTAATTATTTTTAATACTATCGTCGATGTCAGTTAATCGACAACTCGTAAATTATTAATGAAACGATTCTCATATAGTCTCCCAGCTATCATCATACCTGAAAACGGGGCACAGACATTGCTTGCTATTTTCTTTAACAAAACCTAATATAAACATTTATAGCACTACAAATACCGATTTTCAAAAACTAGGTAACGGAAACTCAAAAACTTAAAAATATTTTTTAATTCACATCCCCTGATTGTCAATGAACAAACTGCAGGTTAAGATCTGATTTATCAAGATTTTTATTTAATTTCAAACCATTGAGAAATATATCATGAACCCTAAATATTATGCTAACAATTTTTGAAGACTTATTTTTTGAAAATGCTAATATATACATTCAGTAAAAATTGCATGTATTTACGGTTATTTGTTTTTGAGCTACAACAAAAAACAAAACGATTTTGCGTAAAAATTTGATTTTCCTAATTATTATTTTTTTCTCGAGGCTTTTGAAAACTTCTAGGAATTTCAAATTTTGACCTTTAGAATGCACCAACTAAATTCACTTCCCACCAGAAAATATACTGAAGGTAAAATCGAAGCATTATTTTGACTACTTATCGTGTACGCAGACATAATAAAAACTCATATAGGTAGTAAAATCAACATTTATCGCTCAGCTCAGAATCCAAAACAGTAGTTCAAAAATATGGCTGTAGTAGTACCTACCATGTCCTATAACTCCTATTTTTTTGGACAGTTAAATTTATTATTCTCGTCATAACACTCGATTTTTTTTTGTCTCCTTTTTTTTATTACAGTCCCACTCTAGAGTAGAACTGCATATACTCTATTGTTTGTCACAATGCCTTGTCCAACTTAATATATATTCTTGTAATCTCGAAGCATTCCCTTGATAGTTTTTCCTTACATCCTATAAACGAGACATACTAATTTTATTTTCATCATAAAACAAAAACACTATCTTCTTCCATTTCGAAGACTGTATTATATTAATACTGTATACGTATAGTTCTGTCATTTTTTTATTTTACGGATAGTCTAAAACTGTCTTGACCACCAAGAAGAACCGAATGTTTTTTAATTAAGTTTAAATTAACATTTAAAAAAATCGGTATAATATTTACGGTAAAATGCGAGGAGCTGAAAGTTGTTCGTCTTCCCAGTGATATAGATCAATGTCGAAAGGCAACTTCGGCACGGCTACAACACTGTTGCGATTGTCATCTCTCTCCGAAACTTTTACGGAGTCGGCGTGGTCACTGCCATCGTTTCGAACCTAAAAATAACGAAGGTATATATATATACTTCTTTTTATATCGTATCTGATTCCACAGAAGATATATTAGTTTATGTACATTATTATCGGATTTAGCTAAACATTGAGCCAAAAGATCGTCGACAGACGATTGAGGGAGGACTTCTTCCATGTCCGAGTCGCTGGAACAATCATCATCGTCTTCGTAGTAGGTGATTTTGTTTTCTCGACTCGTCAGATCGGTTAAACGCCGCTTAAGTTCGATCGTTCGTTTCAAGAGTTCTCCGTCTATTTATTCATAGGAGAGAAATACAATATTAAAACTAGACAACGAACGTACATATTACATAATAATATTATGTTCTTGACGGATATGTATTTATATGATTTTAACACCGATTTGCAATAACACTCTTTTGTATTCACAATAATTTCTATATTTAATATTATTCAACATAATAATTGTTTATTATTGTAATTTGTTTTTTTTATAAACATTTTTTGTAGACATCTTTACATTATTACTCATGTATTGATCTCATTGTCTATGATTATTTCATTATATTTCTTGGTATATTAATGTTAACTTTTTATTTTATTTTAATAATCACGGTCCTCCACGTGAGTCTATACGGTGAGACCCGCAGTATAATTGAGATAAATATAATTAAATAAATAAATAAATAGATTATTCTATCAGCTGACAACGAGTACCTATAAAGAGGTGTACGCTAGCTGTTGTTGGTTAATAATTCAGTACTAGTAAGCACGTACTCATAAATTTAGTTAGTTAATGAGAAGTTTAAAGATCTATTCCCCCCTTACTATGTATAGATACGCATATATATTATATAAATATATTACTCGAAATTTTTGCAATGTCTTGCAACCATTTTTTGATTCTTGGCAAATACTTGTCGGATATGAGCTTCACTTGTTCGTTTACGCTTTCGATTATAGCCAAGTTGTCTTCGGATTTCTTTACCCTCTTTCGGAAATCTTAAAACAGCCGCAACAAGAAGGAAATCAAATACAAGCTTCCAGTAAATATAGAAGTTGAAAATTTGCAATTCAACAAATTTAATAATCACCTGGCTTCAATGTGACTGTCACGGTATGCGCGGCGGGGTCGATTATGCCAGTTTCTCTGCACCTTTCGTTTTCGTCACCCGACTCGATCTCGGAGACAATTTTTCGTCCGGAATCCGTCGACGACAGTTCCAATGATGGGTTCGACGGAAGGACAATGTCTTCCTCCGCTTCTGGTATAAAAAACTCTTCCGGAGTGGGAATTAGCAATTCCAGACAACTCTCCAGGGTTCTAGCAGCGATCGTTATTTCCGGTTCAAGTTCTGTGCAAAAATGAATTTATTCAAACGCTTATATTATATTTATAATTATAAAACATGTAAATGTTAAATAAAAGCTAACGTGTTTGTTTAGGATTAATAAAAGTGTACAGGTACAAAATAATAAATATAGTGTTAACCATTTATTTCGGACTCAATTTTTTTCAATTTCTCTTCATTCAAAAGCCGTTGTCGCTGTTCCCTATCCTCCAGTAGTCTCGCATTGGTAACGGACCGCACCGTCATCGATTCGAAATCAATCTGAAATGTTATGCCACGTACATTATAGTTAAAGAACATAATAATAATTGACTAATACATTGTATATCCTTGTATAGTGAAGGGTTCGACGAATATATAGGGTGTATACAATATACGTTATTAATATATATGTGGAACATTTTCCGAACATCATTGTAACCTACTTTTTTGTACTTGTTCAAATACTTAAACACAAAATTAAATTCGTCTTTAAAGTCCTTCCCAAACTCGTCGTTCCATTCTTTGATACATCTAATGGAGTAAACTTCCAAATCAGCAGCGAATTTTTTAGGCGGGGGCAATGTTCGTCCCGCGTCCGTGTTAACTGTGAGTTTTAGGAGAACCGATAAATCGATGATTATTAATTTTCTAAAATGTTCAAATTTCCTAAAACAAATCACATTATTTTAATATAATTGTATTGTCGTCCATTTACTACAATCTATGTATCGACTCTAGTACAAATAAACAACAATACAAGTAGATTTAGTAGGTGTACTAAGTTAAATAAGACGTCAAATACATACTTAAAAAGACCATTACAAATTCGGAGTGCACTCAAACGAATCTGAGAATGTTTTTCTTTGAGTTGATGAAATAGTAATGCATGAACTCTGTCGATGTAGATTGAGGATTTTCTAAAAAATTCCCATATGTAAATAAAGAATTAAATAAACAAATTCCTATATTCTCATAATAAATTTAAACATTAACAACATAATATTATTTATCTATCGGCTATCGCAGTACATAAGTATTATCAATTTAAAACTATATTATATATTTTAATCTGATGAACTCATATATTTGGTACCAATAACCACCATATTTTTTTTCATTTTTAAACAGTATGTTAACACTCAACAGTTTAAACAAACTATACACATTGTATTACTCAACTATATTATAAAACATAAAAAATATGTAATTGGAATATTATTTCCTTGAATAAACTATTATATTTTATAGTACAGTATTGAATATTTGTACTACTTAGTAATAATAAATTACCTAAAAAACAGCATACCTATACTATATAGAAGAAATAAAATTATATAATTTATATCGGACGTCAAAATTCTGCAGTTTCACTCAAAATAGCTTCAAATAGATCGGTTGGCAACCAGAACGGCTTCTCCGCATAAATTCAGGCTCAAGCAAATAAGAATCCATGAAATTACGGCCCATCTACGTCTCCATTTGATGATCCCACAGCCTACATTCATTATATATACTTTAACTATATGCACCAAAATCCTGTCTAAAAAAATACATGTATGATTTACCGTATAATAAGTAAAAGTCAAACTCAAGCTTAAAATGTGTGTAATCCCTCCAACGATTGTGGTATACCTTACCTATAAGTATATATACTTATATCGTTCCTGTACTTATGCGCATAATTGGCTAATATACTGTATACAATCAGCTATCAAGCTCAATGACATTACACTTTATATTAATAGTATTATCCTATTATAGTTTTATAACTTATAATACGTAACAATCGTTTGACGTATATGTATGTATACATTTTATTATACCTACATTATATATATACATATTTGTTTTTGTTTTAATAAATCAATATAATGTTCAGATACCTACCTCCTAAGTATAATTAAATTATGATAAGTTCAAGGTATTCATAGTAATTAATATTAATTGAAAATAAAAAAATTTCATAAAATCTTATAAATAACGATAAAAACGAATTTGTTATTTACATACAATACGTTCGTACTTATTTAAAAAGTTATTTAATAGAGTGAAACCCTCAAAAACGAACTTGAGAGAGACTATTGTAAGTACCTATCTACCTATACATCGCAACAAATAACAATGTCCTATTATGTCAAATTGTACACAATTTTAAATGTATACATTATAATACAAATACATATTTTTGCACCAGTTATGCCGGAAGTGATCTTTGGTTTTTAATAATGACGTATAATTTATATATTATATAATATCGAGTATAATATTGAATATAATTGATAAGAGAACTAATAGATTATATTTTATATAAATATAGTATATAGAAGTCAAGTATCTGCTGGTATTCCTATATGACTGTATGAATAACGAATATAGCTACGAGCATCTGCCATCTATACTTATAAGTTATAAAGCATCACTTGTTCATCTTAAAATCTGTTGATACAAACGTAGCGCGGGAGTTAAAAAAAATGTAAATTACATACATTTCAACAGTGAATAAAATATAAGATTCAAACTGCATAATATTATAAGATAGCTTGATATTTTAAACAAGTTCTTAAATCTTAAGTTTGTATTATGAACAAATGAAGTTTAAGAGAACATTGAGACCTGTATAATCTTACTATATATGCAGTATAATGGCAATACTTGGGCGGGTGGAAATCATATCTTATCAACATGATTTCATCAGTGCATTTGGCATTTGATATTTCAAATTGTCAGCAGATCTTAAATAAACATCAATGCATACATTACAGAGTATAATGACATGATGTATGTGGTTTAGTTATACATAGATAACTATATTATATATTAACAACGCAGTAATTAGGTAGTAGCTATAATAATGGCATGCTATATACCTAGTATATAATGCCCAATTGACCATGAGTTTATGACTCAAGTAAAATACACGTACCAACTTATACATTTATAATATAACTGGTTACATATTATAAATATATATATATATATATAAGTAAGCACGACACATCGAATGTAATAAGGAAATGCGCGACGGACGCGCTGCAAATATAATATATTATTATATCCTCTCGATTGAATCAAGCGTAACAAAATAAAATGATTATAAAAAAATATTTACCACTTTTACCACATGCCACCGTTGCAGTTTGACAGCTGGTTCATGGCCTATCGAACTACTCACTCGAAATTCGATTTAGATACATCAATATTGACAAGAAAGTCAAGAAAGTCATCCGGTAGACTGCAATTGACCGAGAAAAAAATGGTTCTCATTTGAAAAGAAGCAAGTATCACCTTAGAAGGATACTCCTTAAATGGAACAAAAAAATGTATGTCTTTGAAAATATTATGTTCCTTAATTAGATATGTGTACCTACTTAAATAAAAATGCTAAAAATCTTTATTTAAATATATTCATTGTTTAAGGGGGAAATGGGGGTATACATACTCAATCAATCACTCTGTATGTAACATATATACAGTATACACACAAACATAGAATAGTGTGCAGCGAGGTGTGCAGTAACCAGACGCGAATACGTCAGCACTGCATAGTGCAGTATGCCCTAAGTGCATATTATATGAAATGATTTTTAACAATATAATCACTCATATTATCTCAAAAAGAATTAATGTTTAAAAAATATTTTGACATATTATAATAAACTAATTTATTATTACATTTGAATTTTGAAGTTATTGCAAACCAAATTTTTGAAAGAATTTTTTACCATTTTAATCATACTTTAGTGCTCAGTTACTCAGTATTTTTTTGAATTTCTTACTTTGAAATTTGGATGATAGAATTTTTAATTTAACATTCAAAACCAGACTATTTTTCTGAAAATTCCTATGAAATATCCAATTTTGAACGATTATTTAAAGTTTATATAAGAGGAGTTGTGTGGTGGACGTGTGGCACACACAGTTACCCACTAACCCTGCAAAATGCAAGTATTGTCGTTTAATATTGTATTACAGCTCAGCACACCTAAAACTTAAATATTTGTATACTTCATAATTCTCAGGAAAATATTTTACTTAAAATTATGAAATTAAAAATACGCCTAAATGGTCATTGCAGGTAGTTCGAAAAAGTAAGAAACTTACTAAAAATTATGACAATAAAAATTCTAAAAAATTAATGATTTACTTTCAAAAATGTATATTATGACATCAAATGGTATACAAAAATACTTTTAAAAACGTTACATTTTTTAAAATAGGTATTAATCTTGATACCTACTATATTAGCATATTATCTTCTAACTACATCGAAAAGGCACATACGAGTAAACGACAGGCACCAATGTAGGTACATAAATCCAATTTACTCCCTCGATTATTGTTATTATTGCTATAATATGTATATCTATGTATTATATTATACCTATGTACTTACTTCCTTAGGATGCTAATGGGTCATCTTTCTGCAGCTACAAATTACATTAGATCGTATAGCATCCCAGATAAATGTACTGTATATAATATCCAGGAACCAAATAAAGTTGAATGTCTACAAACTATACCTAATAATCTATCTTATGTTATTATCGGTTTGTTCGTGTCACACGAAGGTGTATTTCCCTACACTGTTGGATGGGGAATTTCGTTTCGTGTACCTATAATAATTATGCTCCCCAGACGATAGTTTAATATAATATTTTATAGTCTATCGTCAGAATTCGATATTTGAACGCCCAGTTCCCGACAGACCGTCAGTTCGAATTACCCACTTTAATAGTGTCAATGAAAAATGCTTTGCTTATGCCACGGATCGCGATATTAAGAACGCAATAAACTTTAAGTTGAATTTTATTTTGTTTATTCAGATAGAAAATAATTATACTATACTATGTGACGAAAACATTTTTAATGCAAGTAATGGGGGGTTACCTATATTGTATAAATAAATAAAATAATAAATTGCAAACTTTTCTACTTGTACGAGTACTTGGGTGATAATATGAATGAACAATCAAACAAATTAAATAAATATTATATATATTAGGTATTAGGTATTTGTAAACAAA
Source organism: Aulacorthum solani (assembly GCA_008528875.1). Taxonomy (NCBI): domain Eukaryota; kingdom Metazoa; phylum Arthropoda; class Insecta; order Hemiptera; family Aphididae; genus Aulacorthum; species Aulacorthum solani. The sequence goes on from PVMI01080176.1 coordinate 18,077, forward strand.
TATTGGTTTTTGGAGAGATGATGCTCTCCAGAGAATTTAAGTAATAGCCAATATAGGTAATTAAAACGATGGACAACATATTCTGGCAATTTAAATGTACACTGAAACAACTGTTGTTTATCAAAGGATAACTTAAACTCAATTAATATAGGTACAGACGCACAGTTTTTGGCAACAGTTAATAATTGTGTTAGTAGGTACTTCCTGCCTATTGCGTTCCGGACTTAATTAAAACGTACTGACTACAGAATATAATAATAATAATACGAAGTCAAATATGCGTTGTACATTCTATGCTAGCTATCATACGACGTTAGTGCCCCGCCACTTCGGTAAAATATTAATAATAATAATACGTATGTACTATATACATGAAGTACATCACAGCATCGTAAAGAAAATCAAATACCTACGATCGCACAGTATTATATTATCTTAATAATGTGTTAAAATAATACTATTTTAGTGAGTAGGACATTTCGTATTTTCGCCTATAAGCGGTACCTACCTACGTATAATACGATACCGTATATTCGTATTTCATAATACTCATTACTCATAATGATTAATGTTATGTATTGATTAAGCGGAATTTGTTTGGTTAGAAATAAAATAATAATCGCATAGGATTTCCGTTTTCGATGAACAACGCATTTACATCACAACGCGCATCGACGATGAAGAATCGGATTGTGAAAGAATTTTTTGTAATATTTCACCCTCTATCGTGCAACAATCATACCCATTGTTGGGTAGAAAATAGGATTAAACATATTTTGTCAAAATTAATCCTATGAGAAATATACGTCCATGTAATATGTCCATCCATGCATGTTTCATACATTTTATACGTTTACATTTTTATTTTCTGGTTAATATATTGTGTAACAACGATCTATGAACAATTACATAATTATATTACATGAATATTATATTTTCTCGCTTATGCTTCGGAAACTTCTACAATAAAGGCGGCACATTTTTATTTTTATAAATAACTTCAGTACATTTATGCGAGTTAATATTTACGATTGTAGATTCTGCTGAACGGTGCGAGTAACTAGTAAGCAATTATTAATTGTCTCACTATCATTACACGGTTTTCTGGGGTATAGTGTCGTAATGAATGTGCATAATAGAAATGCTATGGTCTTGTACATAGTACATCAATCGATTGAAAATTAATTGTCGATTGCATACAGATCCTTACAACATCTAATAGACACCAAAATTCCAAACATTTTTCGGTCTGTGTGAAATTAAAATTCGATGACCTAGCTCTGCAAAAACACTCAAACGCGTTAATTGTCGGGTTTCAATATTGTACTATATAATTACACCAATGCAGTTCTCAAATATTGAAATCGATAGCAGATCTTTATTTTATACTTAACTGTTTCTAAAGCTGTAACTATAACGACTATTGTGTACCAATCATTTTACTTTTACACACTATTATAGGTAGGTATAATGACATAATATAATATAGTATAAACCTCAAGAGTATTGAGTACCTATTCAATATTGAATAAGTAGGTACATAGTGATGAAATATATCATAAAATGTTATGAATTATTTACATTATAGGAAAGATAAAAAATATATCATAGAGTTTTTTTTATAGATTTATATTTTTATTAACCATAGTATAGTATTGATCACAAAAATTTGAATTATAAATGGAAATGGTATAAGGTAATATTATTATAAGCTGTAGATACCTAATTGTTCTAAAAAAGCCACGCTTTAAAGCTAAAAACATCACTTAAGTAAACAAATAAATATGTTTTACAATATAATTAAAGATGGTAAATACTAAATATGTATATAACTGTTTATATAATAAATTAATATAAGTTAATAGTTTAGTTATGTCAACCAAAAGTAATAGGTAACCTTATAATCATTGGTTATTATTATTTATTATGTTTTTACAATATTATTTTACATTCTACTCCAAAAGTTAATAAGTTTCATACAAATGGAACGTTACAGTCACATACAAATCATTTCATACATTAAAATAATTATTTTTAAACGTAAAAAGTAATCAACATAAAAATTAGGATTTACATATTTTATTAAAGGTTACCTCAAGGGTGTATCCACCTAACAAAATAATGTTAACAGATATTGCTTTTAATAATTTTTATTTGATATGTATTTGAATTATTTTTAAGCATGTGCATAAGAGCAAATATCTGAGGATTGTTATTTATAATATTTATCATATAGGGAGGCTAGGTATACCTCAATACCTTAGTTTTGAATCAGATTCAATTATTGTGCATACAAACATTTGAAAAAAAAACATTTTCCCACTTATCTATTAAATAAAAATTACTTGATGTAAGTATATGATGATTAATATAATTAAATACAATTTTAGTTAAGGTTTTGTTAAAGCCCCACCGTCAAAAAAAAAATCATCTTTTCTTGCTTCACCCTGTTTTGCAAGTTAATTTTAACCTAAGCCACATCTAATACTTGAAATTAACTTGGAAAATCAATTAAATGTACCTAAGGTATTTATTTAAAAACTTGACAAAATATCTAACGTAGGTATATTGTGTAAAATTAGCTAGGTAAGTATTCAATAACTCGTTTTCTTAAAAAAAAAACAATTTAATTATGCTCATAAAAGTGTTACAAACTAGGGCACTAGGTATAATACATCTATCTACATATTATTTTGGTACAATAATTTTAAAGTTAAGATTTGGACTTAATACCATAAAAAAAGGTATACATTATTCTATGAGGTTATTAATATTAACCATTTTAAAGGACTAGACTGTTACAAAACAAAACAAAAATATTATAAACCTATAAAAGTGAACTTTAATTTTATTTACAACCAACATGAAAAATTAAATTAACAAAAAGGTTAATCATGCATCTTATTTTAATACTTATTTTTAAATAAAATTGTATGAAAACCATATTTTGAAAATATATTTGGTTTAGATAAGTTTATTGAAATTTAATAGAGAACAGAATAGAATATAATATATAAATACTGATGTAATTTGAATAAGTCTAAAATTGTAATAATTGTGCTTCATAAATTGATGTTAACAAATATAATATAAAGTATAACCATACTTATTTTTTAATTAATAAATAAAATTATCAGATAAACACAAATTTACACAAACAAAATAATAACAATCACCAACAATGCAATAGTCACTATCAGTTTAAGATCTGCACATCAATTAGACATTGTATTTGATTATAATTTGTAATAAACAGTACCAAAATGTTGACAAATCTAATTGTTAGTAATGACAAGTATGTAAAAAAAAAAAAAACTTAAAAAAAACCCTGTCAATAAAAGTTAAGATCATAGAATATTACTGGTTTGTTCAACTAACATGTTTATCTTAAGATTACTTCCAATATATAAATCACAATACACACAAATAATTTGCCTATTAATTATTACACATTATTTAATTGCATAAATTATTTAACAATGGTTCAACTTAACATATTTTAAATCTTATACCTAATTCTTCGATTGTCAAAACATAATTGGAAAAATATAAATTGCTTAGATGTTTGGTAAACTAAAGAATACTACAAGCAGGTAGCCTAATGCCGTGGAATAAATAGTATATATATATCGTTTACAAATATGTACTGGCCATTATAACTAAACAAATAAAAATAATTCACAAAAATAAACAAAATTATTATTGTTGCTAAACACAAAAATGTATTCATTTTGGCACAAAAAAAAAATGCTGGTGCGCTGCATTTGAGTATCAATAGGTATTATTAAACTACCTATAAAATATATTTTAGGTAGGAACTTACTCAACTTTTAGGCTTGGATAATTGCAATAAACATTTTAGCATTTTACATAGTAATTTATATTTATAGTTAAGATCTTTTAAAGAAAAAAGATATATATAAAAAAAAAAAAAAATACACTAGACAATAAATTAAAATATGATTGATTTGATATTTAACAATTGGAGGAATGTTAAAACTACTTGTGTAAACATATTAAATTAACTTTGAATGCGCACAATCGTAAAAAAAGTATTTATGATAAAAAATCAAATTATATTGTACAAATGTCCAACCATTGTTTTTGAAAATTATTTTATTTTAAGCCTAATAGTGTCGTCAAACAGTTTTTTATATGGTAGGTACCTACACTCAATAAACTTTAGATTACTAAAAACAATAAATTTCCTAAATTTCCATCTATAAATAAATTAAATGCCTACATAATAGTTATTATCTAAATATTTTTATTTGGTTTCAATAATAATTACAGATATTATATAGTATTAAATTAGTAGTGAATTTTTATATAATTTGGTAATAATTAATTAAGCTACAAAAATAATATTAAAAGTCTAATAGAGTATTGAATACTTGATAATAACAAATTTAAAAATTGAATTAAATGATAAATCTTAGCCCTACCCCTGGGCTCTAAATAATTAGATCAATGTTAACAGTATTGCGCATAAGGTTCCGACAAAAAATTAAAAGTTTTTTTATAATTGCATTGTATCTTTTAACAATTATCATAGAAATCAATTTCTATCAGTTTTAGGAATTTTCATGATTTCCACTGAAGTCTATACAATTTAAATAGACTCACTGTGATTCTATTTGACAGAAACGTCCAGTAGATGTATGTATTATTTACCTATCCTCTAGACTGAATAATGAAATAATTCATAAATTCATCCAGATTTACATGGTTATTTCTACTAATCATTACCAGCTTTAAGTCGTAAACGAGCGAAATCTTCAAAAATGATATCTTCATCGTGAGACGGTGCAGGGCCATCTTCATCTAATTCAATCAAATTATCTACGCGTACACCATTGTCATCAACCGCTGTACCACAGATTGCAAGATTATTGGATATTGGAAGCACTTCCTCTTCAGGCTTGGGGTGCATCAAAATAAATGGAAGTTCAGCTGTCAATTCTCCTGCTAAAGCACCCAGGCATAGTTTTACCTTCACTTTGTATTGAACAATGATTCCTAAGTTTTCCTTTTGTGAAGGATTGCTCACTATTGTTGAAGAAGCAAGATTTGTATCTTCATGCTTTAACTGCCCATCCAAAGCTAAGCCACGTTTATCTTTGTTGTTATGCAAAGTAGGTTTTACTGTATATACTTTAGACAAAGTGAAACCAGGACCAACAGGGCAACCATCTTCACTCTCTAGCTCAGCAACAGTACATTTATATTGGGCAGTTGAAAATAGACATATATCTGCAAATTGTCTTACAAACACTTTTACTTTTTTTACAGTTCGGTTAGAATTGTTGGCTATGTGGACATTGACTGATATACTTTCCCCGTGGTAGTAAAGCTCTTTGTCCAAGGATGCTTCTAAGTATAACTTGTTCGGGCTCATAACAAATTCTTTATACACTTCAACAGATGGTTGCACTTCCTCTTTTTTAGGTGCATACATAATTTTTCTAATAGCCAGCCTAATTGAATTTCTCTTGTGAGGTTTGTCTTCAGCTGTATCACCAACAAACGCTTTGAACTCATAGTCTACTCCACAAGGTTTTCCTGTATCACCCGCAGCTGGTTGCAGCGTAACAGATGCTGGGCAATGAGGTGGTAATTCAAAATAAAATGGTATAGCATTTGGGCCAAGTTTCTTGATCAAACGTTCTTGTAACCTAGTCGGAGTACGTATATTGCCAACAGGATATATTTGTTCGGATGCTATATAGAGATCTTTTCGAAAAGTCAAGCCCAGCACATCCAAGTCTTCGCGACCATATCGGAAAGCAGCTAAAACATGGCCAAATACCTTTCTTCCTTTAACGTAATCGGGATCGACCAACACTACGCCGTCGATAGGGTCAACATTGGTGATGTGGTCAACAAAATCCCTTTTGCCCAAGTAAACAGTGATTTTACCGTTCGGTGAGCTCTTCTTAAACACCCTGGTCGGCTGTCTAAGATTGCCTCGGGCCACCGAGTCTGATTCACCGTTGTTCTTATCCATAATTGTTTTAATAGGTGTATCAGGTAATATATTAATATAATATCGGTTATCAAACGATTATGACTATTTACAATAGCACCTAAACAGGGTGACGCTCAGGATTGGATTGACGGTGCGGCATAGTGACATGTAGGTACGTTTTAATAGAGTAATACTACGGAACAACGCTAAAGGTTCCCAGCGTTATACCGAAGATTGTTCGTTGAAGTTACAAGAGTAATATTGTCGTTATGGATGGTGGTGGTGGTCGGTAGTAATAATAGTGGTTGACGATATTATTATTGTACAACGAGTATACAAGTTATATTTTTGAGCTTTTTCGACTTAAGATTTGGACACTTACTTGCAGATGTTTTCGATTTCGTCGAACAATTTGCAATCGACGTCGTTTTCGCCAGTGCTGGTCAAACGTTCGACGAGTTGCGCTGCTCGGCTGGCCGTACCGTAGTCCAGCGTCATGCTAGGCCGGCGCCGGATTTCCGGGTGGAGAGTGAGTTGCCTTTTTACGACCGTCTAACGCGTATGGTTGGCGCCGACGACGTCCTGTCCGGGCGATAACGGGCTGAGGTGACGACGACGACAACGCCAGTAATGGACAGCAGTGGTCGGTGGTGCGGTTCGGCGGTCACTACTCACTGGTTGTCGCGACGACGGACGCTGAAGACGTGCGACAGCGGTTGTGCAGCGACGATGAACGAACGCGTCATCGGTGACGACGAGTGTTCGCGACGACGGCAACACCTACGCGACGTTTACACTGGAAATCGATTCGCAATAATAACGATATGAGCTGTCTCGCGCCGTCGAGCCTTGTTGCGATCGATATTACGAAACAATTTGTTGTTAACTTATCTGTTATTAAATATTACTCATTAGGACAATATTATAGCACAATATAGGGCAAGATGATATAATAATAATAATAATAATATATAATATATTATTATTACTATCAACTATATTCCGTCTGTGTCTGTGGAGTACGATGTTTTCCGTTCCGCGCTCGAATAATAATAATAATAATAATATGATACGCGAGCACTATGACAGTACGATTGGCGCTTGCGTTTGTGTGTGTGCGCGCGCGCACGAGAATTCGTGATTAACATTTAACACTGAATTAGTAATGTGCAGCGCTCGTGCAATATAATAATTTTTAATTTTTATGATTCAATTCATTAATATCGTAATATAATTATTATTGATCTATTTTAAATTGTTCTCTACATTTAAGTCACAATATTTAATGTCCATTTAGTTCGTTCGTTTCCTCCCGCCAACGGATTATCAGAATTCGAACACACTTCGCGCCGCACACACTCTCGAATCACAGACCTTAATATACTATTTATATATATTATGCGATATTTTTGGCAAAAAATAACTCAACCCACCATTACAGATAATATAAATCTATGCAATCGTATTGTTAATAGAAAAATAAATAACAAATCATAATTGTAATATGAATTATATAAAACCTGTATTTATATGTGAATATATCTGTCAGTAGTACAATGACTTATGTACTTTAATTATAACTGTTTATTGCACAATATAGGTGAATATTTAAATGTGAGCATTTTAGTTCAATTAAATCAAATCCCCATAAATGTATTATGCTACTTCAGCGAAACTATTTAATTTAAAAATATAATTTAATCCGGCTAATCCTTTCTTCAGATACGGTTGTTATACCTAAATACTAATTTATGATTGGACAATAATAATAGATATTTGAAAATATAAGTAGGTACTGCCAGAATTCAAAATACGCATTATTTATTGTTCATGACTTTAATAGTACCTACATATTAACACGGAACAATTAATACAGTTATATCAAATAATAAAAGCTTCACAAATCCTCGGATCAATATTTTTATTTATTATATGTATGATTAATAATAGATAATAAGGATAAATAATGTAAAGGAATAATATTATTTGAAACTTGAAAAAAATAGATATTATTTTTTATATTTAAAATATCACTTAAAGGGATTTTTAGGTTTTTACGTTGTTGCACATGATTTCTTCTAAAATCGATATCTATTCAGTATTCATACGACACAGAATAGATTAAATAGTATCGCACTATCGCGTCGACTCGATGATACTACAAGATTAAAAAAAATCTATTATTTTTTATAAAAATTACCTATGTATATAATATTATTATAATCTTAAATCGTACCTACTGTATTACGGTGATTATGAATTAATATCAAATTCTAAAATTCCCTGTGACGCTTTTTTTGTTCTCACCAATTATATAATATATTATTATGTTGTTGTCATTATTGTATATTAATTATTATCTACGTAATGTAAATATTACTCGTTGTGATAGTTGTTATTACTTATTATTCTTATTATTATTATAATAATCACGGTGTCCACCGAACACTCTCTTGATATTTGAGTCAAGCGTTGTACTGTAGTTGAAGTCCACCACGTACTACGTTTTGCTTTTTGTTCACGACATTGGTATGTATGATGTATCTACATAATCTACTATCCAAGTACGGACGTACAATATAATTGACAATTAATTATGCAATCTTACGCATTTAGTATATTAGTTGCTATGGAAATTATTTGTTTTTTTACATAGAACCTTGCTAGTTTACACTTAAGTGTAGATAAAATTGCGTTTTGAATTATAAATGGGTATGAGATCAACAGGTGATAATTGTCAATAGACACTTAAAATTTGCCATTAAGTATTTGATTCATTGTTGTACTAATCGTAATTTATATAATGACCCATATATTTTACCAACCGATTTTTAAAAGCTTGCAATTTCATAATTATTGTTACTTTTACCAACATTTTAATTTATTACCTGAATAACCGACTAGGCATCAGTTAAAATTCTCAAAATATTTGGTTTTAACCTAACCTCGTACTTAACTTTTGCTGGACACTGAAAAATATATATTATACATAAAAGTTGTTCCATAGTATTCAAAACATTTATAATAAATTCAATATTAGTAAACCACAAATATCCAATGATTGATATTTGGTAAGAGTCGTACACTTATAAATAAATAAAAACTATTCCTCANNACAAATAGAATATATATTAGGGGTATCAAAAAATCAAAATCAAAATTAATTTTTATACTTGAGGCACAGATTTTAGGATTTGTTTATATTTCTCTTCTGTATGTCTTAAATTAGTGCATAGTATGTTGTATTATTTAATGTATTTCATTAAAAATTACTTTTGACATTTATTTTATTTATCTAAATGTTGGAGAATGTTGTGTATATTTAATGTTTTTAGCATTATGTGTATTTTGGTAAATATTTTATGATACTTATTCACATTGTTATTTCTACAGATAAACAAAAATGCTATCATTAATAGATCCTCGTTTTGAATGTTCTATCTGCCTTAACTGTTTAAAGGATCCAATGCTAACAAAATGTGGACATCGATTTTGTTCTGAGTGTATAAATACATGGCTTAAGTGAGTTAAAACAAATTATATTTAATATACCCATTATTATGTATTTATTTATTTAGCTATTATATTTTATAAATTTCTAAAACTTAAGTAGTGTCTTGAGTTACTGACATTATACTATATTATTCAGGACAGTTGGGCAGTTTTTCATAACTAATTGCTTTTTTTTACCGGGTCGCTGGCATGGATATAAAATATCTTACTCCCTCATGATGTAAGATGATTACAATTGGATAAAAATTTATAAAAGTATTCCTTGCTCTGAGTTGAAAATAATTTTGTTTTGTTGACTAGGTATAATAATGATTTAAATTAGGTAATCTTTGGGTAGTGGGAACTTTGGCCAGTATGTCAATTACAGATTATCATTAATTTATAATATGACTATGCAATTATTGCCAATTGGTATGGTGATTACAGACACTGGAGTGGTTGTGATAGTGGTGGTGGTGTTATCTTTCAGCTGCATACTTATTGCATATTCATCACTTAATTAAAATATGCACACACAATTTTTGTTGAGGTTCCATATTTTGTTACTTTACAAACAATATTTTTATGAATACATAGGTAACATATTATATTTGTTGTATTCATTACCTTTATTTTAAATTATTTTTGTTTTAGGCGTAAAAGTCAAATTTGTCCAATCGATTTATCACCTTTGACTATAGAAGATTTATTTCCCGATAACTATACTAAACGAGAAATAGATGAGCAAAAAGTAGCTTGTTTAAATACTGGTTGTGATGTAACAATACCTTTGTTAGAAGCTGATCAACATTATGCCTCGTGTGGATTTAATAAAAACCAAGTAAGTTAGTTCCATGAAAGTTTATTTTATAATTATTGGTTAATAATTTTCTAAAAGTGTTGACTGAAATTATCAATGCATTGTTCCTACTTAAAATGTCAAATAATCTTGGATATAAACCAATACAAAAAATTGTAGATTATGATTAGTATTCAAATCAAAGGGAAGTTATAAAAATATATATATTTTTTTTTATTAATTGGCTATTGTGAAATACAGATAAATGGACTTGTTGATAATCTTTGCCCGTTTCATTTAATTGGATGTAAGGATACTATAAAAGATAAAAATGAATTATCAAACCACCTTGTAATGAGTGTGCATCGACATGTTACTGTAAGTAAATATAATTAATATTTTATTTAAAATAAAATAATTCTATTTTGTATATATTTCTAGCTACTTACAAAATCCCATATTGATTTCATGAATAAATTTCAAATTAGAGATGGTGCTCGTTCTAAAGCTTTAGAAGCTACACAACTGTGGGATGCAAACAAAGACCCTAATTCTGAAAAAGCTTTACTTTGGTCAGTTATAGATTTATTTTCAAAAATATATTTTAATTAAAAAAAAAAATGCATAAACATCATTTTAAAATATAAAACGATATTACATCATACATTTTAATTTGATGATAATGATTTAATAATCAAATTGTATTAACTTTTACAGTAATTTATATGAAAGAATAGTTGTATTGGAACAAAGTAATATTGAGAAAGATAAAGATATAGAGCGTCTTAATCAAAAAAATGCCATCAAGGATAAAGATATTGAACAACTTAGTCAAATGGTTAATAATTTAATCGTTGAGTTTGGACAATCTCAAAATGCAATATCATTAATTATATGCAATGGTGTGTATATATGGAGATTTGAAAATTTTATGGAGTCATTAAAATCAATGAGAGAAAAACCATTGCAAACGCGATACTACACTCCAGGATTCTATACATCTTCTGCTGGATACAAGTAATAATGTCAAGTACAAAATACCTGATGTTTAAAATATTTTTTTTTCAATTTTAGAGTATGTGGTCGAATAAATATGTCAGCAGACAACCGTAACCTTTCTCTATTTATTCACATGATGCGTGGTGATTATGATGATACTTTAATTTGGCCATTTTCTGGTCATATTACTTTAACTTTAATCCATCCAACAAATTCAATGCAGAACATTTGTTTGAAAATGCAATCATCAGCTGAATCTGAAGCATTTAGAAGGTGTTCTTTTGGAAATATTGGTAATGAGGTTCCTTCTTTAAATCCAAGAGCCTTTGGCTACAGTGAATTTGTTGCCATTGATGAAGTTCTTCAAAATGGATTTATTAAAAATGACTCAATTGTGATAAAAATAATTGTAGAATGTATTTAACTTTTGATCTCTAAAGTAAAATAATAATGTTGTACCAGGCTTACAAAAGTATTATACATAACTGTATCCGTCCATAAATAAGTTTATTTTAGAACTATTATATTTAAAATACATTTTATAGAATAAATAACAATTTAAAAGAATGTATACTGTCAATTTTCAAAAACTGGCGGTTTAGAATTACCTTGACTATCCTCGAATTTATAATCCTTAGCCAGGTCTATATCCTAAAAATATATGATTTGTTTTTAATAACAATATTAAGCAAAAATCTATCATTGATTCTTACTGAACGTGGAATCCACCAATCCAGAAGTCTTAGCAATATGTGCATAAATGATACTACCAGTAGAAATGGATATACTCCAGTTGGAATGTAGCTATAATTTAAAGAATATGTTTATAACAAAATAATTTATCAAATTAGCTCTAAGGTATTATACCTGCGCAATTGTTTTCCTAAACTTTTTGGTGGTTCCAATGAAACCATATTATACACTATCTCTGTTCTTTTGGCAATATTCATCCAGTTATACAGTGATTGCACTTTTTGGTGACATTCAAATGGTGGTACTCCAAGTTCGCTATTTACTTGGTTTATAGCTTTGTATAATCCTTGGAGTATAGCTAAAAGTTCAAGCAATTTAAAAAAAATGGTTTGGTTATTATAATATATACACAGTGTCGGCCTGGCACACCAAGGCCCATGGATAAGTTTTTTTAAGGGGTCCCATAATAAATTCCCTTATGCTCTTAAAAGAAAAATTAAGTACTGAAAACATTAAATAAATACTCCTATAGCTACTCCTTATATAGACCAGGAACATGCCAAGTAAATAAAAAATTTACTTGACCCTTAAGAAAAAATGGAGGGGCCCAACACATTTTTAACAAATTTCACTATTTCTTATTTAATTGGCTTTGCTATTCACATAACTTATGAATACAAATTCATTACAAGCACCAAAATTAATGTAACTTACATGGAACATTAGGTTCAGTTAAAATTATAAGTTCTGGAGGTAATACTTCAGGTATGCCACCTACTCTTGTACTAACAATCTTTAATCTTGAAATTAAAAATAAATTGTATTATTAATAAAATAAACTATATTAATATTGTAAAAAAAAAATTAAAACCATACCCACAAGAAGCAGCTTCAACAATAGCCATACAATATGCTTCTGTTAAGGATGTATTTAAAAATATATGCCCACGATTAAGTACATTGCATACTTGTGAATGCTCTAAGCTACCTAGTAATGTTACTTGTTCACCAATATTCAAATTATTACGTATGTCTTCAAGTAGTTCACGTTTAGGACCATCACCTCCAATAATAAATTGAACCTATAAAATATAAATTGGTTGATTCCATTAGGATGAGGTAAATTGGGTTTGTATACTTTTAAAAACAAATCAAACCTTTTGATTTTTCAAGCAAACATCAGCAATAATTTGAGCTAACAAATCAACACCTTTTCTATAAACCAAACGACTAACCACAACAATCGTAACTGTTAATGCAATCAATTAATTAATACATTTCAAAAAATATTTTTGATATTTAATTCCAAACAAATAATTACTTTTATTTTTTGTTCTTAATTCCAACTTAGGAACAAATGCTGTTGTATCAACAGCATTTGGTATGACTGAAACTCTATGATGATTAACGCGGGCTCGTAATACTGTATTTTCCTTGCTAAAAAATAATAATTTTTAAATTATCTACACAATTAATGTAATTAGATTAATAACTACCCAATATGTGATACACAAATGCAGTGATTACAATCAGCTAATGACATTTCTAAAAATTTGTTTGTTATAATAGCTGAAGTGTCAGCAAATCCAAATAGTGAATGGTCTGTGAATACTGTCTAAAAATTAAATATTTTTATTTATTATTATTTTACATATTATTGCTGAATTATTTTTACTTGGATGCCAAGTAGACGACCAATCATCATTGTTTCATGAGCTAAAGTTGAAAATGCTGAATGCCCATGTATAATAGTTATTTGTTCTCGAACTAATACATATCTTATTAATGGCAAAGAAGAAACCATTGAAGGCAAGACACATTGGTTATAGAATGGTTTGATTGGCAAATAGTACACCTATGGAAATTAATGATTTATTATTGTGAAAAGTATCAAATAGTAACATATATTTTAATTTACTTTCAATCCATTTGTCATATAGCGTACTCCAACTCTATCTTGATATGAATGAGTTAAGACGATAACTTTATAACCTTTCATTAAAAGACATTGTGATAAATTGAATATGTGTTCTTCCACACCGCCCATGTTTGGGTAGAAGAAATCTGATGCCATACTACAATTACATTATTAGTCATTAATTGTACAACTTAAGTGTAACTACTGTTCAAAAAAATATAATTGTATGTAGAACACAATATTCAGACCTATACACCATCAGAATTTCTAATTATGTAAAATGTATTAAACTATTAATAGGTACCTATAAATACATAATCATTTTAAGGTGATTTTAAAAATGCATAAGTTCAATGAATTTCTTATTTGGGAACTGGAAAATTACAGATACAGATATTAGATATATAAGTATAAATTGTATTATTACATTTCTGATTTATTATCTTAACGTTTTCACCAAGTAGGAATTCAATCTTTTTAAGTCTAATTGTGTTCATGTTAACCATTCCAAATACACACCTCACACATCTGAACGGATAGTATCATTACCCGTCAATGACCATAATTCAGACAAACTATTTGGTCAAATATTAAAATAAGACATATAGAAAGGTTTGAAGTGAACTAGGTACAGTGGTTTCATTTATTTAAACATTAATATTGACACCTTGAGGCATATTACAATATACACAATTTATTAAAGTTATACAACTATAATTAGTGAAACAATGTACAAAATGGGGTACATATAGCTTGAAAACACAATTACATGAATGGAATATATTGAATAATATTATATAATAAGGTAGCCAGAGAACTAAAATATGTAATTTATTATTATACTGGTGAGTGGTGAAACATTCTGTGTATGGAGTGATAATTTATCGAGTAATTAACATACAAGGTGGGTTGAAATGAATTGGAAATTCATAGACTAACCGATCGAAGGATGTGCTATGATGGATCTGCTAATACAATTTCTATCAGTTGGCACAGACTTAGTTTGTAAATTATGGTCACTTGCATTTTAATTATAATGTACACTTTGTAATTTAATTTGTGTTGCAGTAACACAGTGAAAAGTAAATAGTGCATCATGATTTCGAACTCGGTTACATACCAAATTTTGTGTTTCATTTTGAAATGCACACTCATTGACCGTAAGTCGTTGTTCGATAGTTCGGGAAAATCGGAAAGTTTTTTGGCTATGAAAAATTATAATTCGACTGCAAGTAAAAACTGCAGTATTATATTCCGGCTCTATAATCTGTGGCAGAAGGTAAGTAAACTAAATAGTAGTAATTAACTAAATACTAAAAAATGACTAATAAGTAAGAAATATTGAAATCAGAATATCAAATAGGATCGCAGGACGCTTAAGCAAGTACACAAGACAGGAATATTATTAATTAAATAAATAATATTATAGTGAATTTTGAGTGTTGCCGATGCCGAATGCAACGCATTGTATAATGATTATCAGTTATTGATTAGACTTTTAAAGAAATGGACTGATAACAGAGAGTGAGAGAGAGGTCCAGGCACGGAAAAAAGATATCTTCTAAGACCCTGGGTCCAGGACCACGGACTAAGATATAAAAAATTACATCTTTAATAGTGCCACGGATTTAGACATATTTATTCTGTGATTTATACCCATTATAATAGCAAGAAAGAAAGAGAATAGTTAAACAAAAAAAATAACAACATTTTTAGAAAAAGATACACCTGTTGGCTGTTCTGTCCTTAGGTAGTCAGGTCTAATCATAGTTACTCTATGGGTCTAATCTATAAGTCTATCAGTTCATTTATAATCTGTTCTGCCTTCTGCGTTCCCTTTATATTACACGGGTATTGACTATTTCTTTCGAACAATGTTAGCACATAGCAACTAGAAACTAAAAGTGTGTGTAGTATCTACGATGAATCGCAGAAGAAAAAGTTACCCACCTTCTATAAAAAAGGTCCCCTCCCCACTTTTTATAGGAAAAAGTCTGAAAAAAATAAACTAGAGTAGTACATTAGTACCTAGAAGAATTAATATGATAATGCTATTAACAATAATGCTATATTATAATCAACCATCTTTCTTATATTTATGACGTATAGTTAAAAAAAGGTGCCACACTAGGAAAAAGTCAAATAATTCAAAAGTAATAAAATAATAAATACAATAATACCTACCTTTTTACTATAATTATAAATTTATAAATAAGGCAATTAGCAATTTAATTTTTTAATAACAACTCTTTCTTAGATTATAATGACTTAATACCAATAGACAATATGAAATTATAATAAGTATTTTCATATAGTCTATGCTAATACGTATACGGCAGATATAAATTATTATCTACAAAGATGCAAGTATGCAATAGCTTAAGCTTAATCCTAATATTTTGAAAATTTCATTTCGTAGGTATAGTGAAGTATAATAATATTGTACTAAAACATTTCTAAGCCCCATAAATTTGTTTGAATTAAGACAAAATCGTTAATTTCGGTTCAAGTATTCAGTGTCCTGTTTCACTGTTTCAGTAAGAGGTAATAACTACTTTAATGGAACCTTCTATTAATATAAATACAAGGTTTCAAAATATTTTGTATCTTATTTCATTTTATAGTACACGATTATCTATATTTTTGCTGTGGAGGACATTGCACTTTTGCAATTTGGCATTTGCAGTATTGCACAGAAATCAGTAATCCCGGTTGTAAATAATTATTAATTTTATCTACAACCGTAACAGAACAGGTCAGAAATACAGACTATAGAATTACAACTGAGTAGATAGCAGA
>PVMI01080181.1:0-28696 GCA_008528875.1 Aulacorthum solani
TTTTGGGGGAGGGGGTAAAAAATTAATAGGTAATAATAATTTTACGCACACATACTTTTATTTTGGGTGGTTAACCTCTACTCCCACCAATGAATACGCCACTGGTTTTAAGCGTGATCTTAAACAAAATTGTCCAGAACTTAATACAAAAACACTTAACCTCATTCACTAATGACTTTTGAGTACCTATACCATATGTCCTATAGTAAAAGACAGTAGACACTACCTACTGCAATAGTATCTAAATACCTACTAGATACCATAGTTAATAGATATAATTACAGATAATATAGACAAAGTATTATTAGTTATTACTATTGTATGTGTATACTGTATCCTACTGTGTAGTATATTATATACAGTATAATCACGTAAAACGTATATTTCTATACACTGAAGGTGCCTAATACATATTATTGCATTACAAAAACAATTTATTTTATCAAACACAATATATGAAATATAATCATAAACCTGCTTAAAGTAAAGTTGTCAAAATAATGCATTTATATTATAAAAGCAAAAAGTATGAAATATTCAAAGATAAAGTAGCATGTATCTTTTTTACATGTATATTTATATTATAAATTGTAATATTGTATTCTATCGTATTTTGGCGGATAGCCACCGATCAGATTATCCGAATGACTGAATTCATTTGGCAGTTGGCACAGCAAAATATCAGTTTATTTAAAAGGCATGGTCGATATATTTTTTAAACATTATTTAATTTAATTTGAAAGAAAAATAATGAATTGTTTATGAGTGCATTGCATAAATAAAAACTATATAGCAATATTTATTAATTATTATGACATATGATATGATGTACCTACCTATTATATTTAATAAATAATATTAGTATAGATTATAAAAATATCATTATATATATCAACAAAGAATACAATTAATAATGTCTATTTACTAATTAGTTATCCAACTAAAAAGTGGTCCTAACTTACTCCTATAGAATAAATATTACTAATATGTGTACCTATATGCTATTATACATAAATATATTTATTATTTTTAGTAATTTTAAAACTATACATATTTTAGTGGATATTTTTTAAAGATTTCTACCTAAAAAATAAGATTATTTTTTAAGTGTTGATTTTTTCTTACTATATAAATATTTATGACAAATTAATGATCACAAATCATAGCTTTACCTACTCTATACATATTTTATTAGAGAAATATAGACTACAGGAAATATAGTAATTGTGTATTCTAATATTATTCATACGTATTAATAGACTGTCCAAATCATCAATATTAGGTACCTATACACTAATTAGTGATCCATGATTGACTATAGGTACTGCACTAAATATTTATTTAAAAAAGTCACACACACACATACACACATCTATACACAGGGAAATTCACCAAGCAGGGTGAGCCCTCTTTTCCTCTCAATAATGCAGTTATTCAAAATTTGATTTTTAGAATTCTTAAACATACCTACTTCAAGACCAAATTTTCAAATTACGTTTTGTCTACTACTAAGTGTTATAAGGAGTGTCCTATGAAGTAAAACTACTGATCAAAATTTTGAATTGGATAAATCAACATTAAAAAAAAATTATCCCCTGAATAATTTTTTTAGAACCACCTCTCATTTAAAAACAGAAGTTTGTTTCACCACTGAACTTGGAAGTACCTTTGAGTTAATTTTAGTACTTTACATATATATGCACCATAATGTAGTAGGTACACTTCAGTGTCATACATAGGTATTTAGGTACGCAATACGTTTAGACCTATGTTGGTAATTTTTGTATAAGCTATACATAGCTCAGTAAATAATATTATAATGGATATCTACGGCCATACGAGGATACCTAGGTAGGTACCTCATACGAGTCATACTCATAGGTATTGTATATATTATTATAAATTATAATGACCGTGTATACGTATTATCGTACCTAATATGATTTAATTATAGGTACCAGCAAATAATAATGATATGGAAAGTATAAGTAGCTGGTACGAGTATTCTAACAGTGATATTATGTACGCTCAAGTGCTTATGACTTAAGTTTAATAATCATTGCTACAATATCATTATCAAATGCGTGTGCGATTACACCTCCCATACAGACAAGTCATACGGATATTACAGACGAGATGGGTGTGAATGTATACGCGCATACATAATATTATTTGAGAATTTAAGATGAAGGTGCGCGTAAAAACGGCGGGAAAAAAATGTAATTACTACACCGGGCCCGGCGTATTGACGTTGCCGAGTGGCAACGGCGAGGGACACACAATATAATATTATTTACACTATATCATTATTATAGTAGCGTAGCTTCCGGTTTGGGAATTTAATGAGAAGAGAGAAAAAAAAAATTCCAAATGCCAATAACCCCTTGGCAGCGGTGACGGCGGCGGCGGAGAGTGAAGACGCGTGTGGTACAGTACCTATATTCGCAGTGGTGGTGGTAACTGGTAGGAGTGGTAGCTGCCTGCTGCTGTACCGCTGTGGACCAGGAACCACAAAAAGTGGAAGACCATAATATTGTTATTATATAATATACATATTATCATTTAAGACGGTCACGGTGAGTGTAATATGGTAGCCGTAACTCTAGCGACCGTGTTAAGACATAGACCTATAGAACCTGTGTTTATTGAAGGTCTATGCCCCGGCGGTCCCGCTTAGAAGGCATAGGATAAACCTGTGTTTATTATAGATCTACGCCCCAAGGTATAAGGACCGTAAAAAAGTATAGAAGAAAGGAACGGCGAGAGTGTTTTTTTTAATATTTATTAACGTACCCGTTGGGAAATTGGCAACACTGTGCGGCCGCGGCGATCGCTCGCTCGCGGCTCTTGTCACGGGGGTTTGTCGTCGGTGGCTCGGTGCCCCACCAAACGGCCCACCCGCCCACCGAGCGCGGACTGGAGTGCGGGACACGTCGCGTACCCCATCCCGTTTCCCCGTCCAGTACGGACACCGATCACAACACTGAACACAGTCCACAGTGTTGGCGCGGTCGCATTTCAAAGCCATTTCGCATTTGTACGGCAACTCTAGCGCGGTTCCGCTGCTGGTACTGACTGCTTTTGCGTGCCAATCAACAGCCTTGCGCCTCCACCGCCCCGCCGTCCAAGTTGGTGGTCGTTACCGAGGCTTGTGTTTCGGCGTTCGGAAGATTTTCAAACGCTCGTCGCTTACCGCTGGTGTGTACCCGCCGTTCATGTTATAATATTGTTGTACCGAGTCCGACGTGTTGTTCGTTCCCGTATTATTCCGGTGGCGTCGAACAACTCCAAGGTAACGTAACGCATTCCACGGCCTTCCGGCCCGCCGAAGTTCGCCCGGCGGGACGCGTAGCCTGACGCACGAAATATCGATGTGGTATTCGAAGACGGCGAGACACGGAACACCCGTCGTACCTGCCTACGCGCGCAGCACAAGGCCCCCCCGGGTCGCCGCCGTACTTTTGGGCCCGGCGGAGCTGTTACTCGGCTTCCGTTGTCCGTTCGTTTGTGTTTTGGGCGCGAGATTTTTGTATACGCACGCAGGCGAAACAGTGTTCCGGCCCTACCGGACGACTTACTCTTTTCCCTCCCTCGCGCCCCTCCCCGACCCTACACTTAACCACCCCATCAGTGCCCTCTCCTCCCCCCCGAAAACCTGATAACGCGAGCCTTTGTCCGAAAAGGTCCATTGTCTCGTCCTCGCAGAGTCGTCTTCCGCGCTTTGTCTCCCGAGTCCTTTGCCGAGCCGCAAGAAAGCTTTTTTTTTCGAAAACTTCTCGTTCGACTGCCGTGTAATCTTCCCCCGTGACCGTGACTCGGTGGTTTTGGATCTGTCGCGCCACCAACAAGCCTTCGACATTTTTATGTCCCGAGACATTTGACGAGACGTTTTTAAAAATTGTTTTCCGCAAGTATCCTAGCCATTGTGTCTATGTGTGTATGACGCTTTTGTTGAGACATCTCTCGGGAATCTTGATCAGTCCGGGAGACGTCTCGTTTTTGGTTTATTATAATTTATAACGTTTTATTTCGCCAATAGTATATTATATTAGCCCATAGTATTTGTCAAATTAAATTTGAACAAGGGTTCATCTGTATCTATTTGGTAGCATATTATTGGTGACGAAACCCTTAACTCACTTCATAGTTTTTATCTTACCTAATTGCAAATCAATACAATTTATTATTATTTAGGGTTGATCTCATACACAATTAAATGTACTTATTAATTTTTAGTTATTTTATTAAAATTTTTATTTACATACCTATTCTATATAAACATATTTTTTTTACAGTTTATTGATTAAAATGTATTAAATTCTAACCTACTAACTTATAAATTGCGAGCTATAATAAACCAGTTGTTAATTTTGTCGTATAACCAATTACATTTTTATTGTTACCTACTTAGAATAATTTAGCGTACAATTATTTTTGTTTCCATAACTTCATTATAGGTTTTTTTCACCTTACATTTTGCACAAACAACTTTTTTTACAATTTCTATAGGTAGAGGTACCTACCTAAATAAATGTTTAACAATTTACAAAATCTTTTACTAGACTAATTATGTTAATGATTAATTTGTTTTGTAATAAATTTTATTTTATGTTTAAGGTTATATCTGCTAAGTACAGTACTGTGATCCATTTAACGTAAGACACTGATTTTTCAAAAACTAAACGTTTAAGAAATTATATTTTTTTGTAATTTTAAGTTGTTAAACAACAAATTTTTTTCTAAAATAATTATTTTTACTATTTATTATTGTTATCAAATTTTTAATGACAACATATATTTTTAACTCCTTATTTCAAAGCAAAATATCTCAGAGTACCTATTTCAATACATAAAAATTGAATTTTGGATGAGTAGCTTATGAGTAAACTAGTCATAAGTATTAAAAATTTTGATGAGTGGAGTGGTACAAGAGTTACTCCAAATAATGAAGGTCCATTACTCCTCATCTACACTTAAAAAACTTCTAACTAATGAGCTTCTTGTCAAAAATTTGATTTTTATAGATCGTAATACTCCAAGTAATATTCTGTTTTGTAACATACAAAAAAAGTATATTCAAAAGAGTAAAAACTTCAAAAATAATTTTGGCAATAAATAGTGAAATATATATTTTTTTGCTTAAATATTGTTTTGTAACAACCTAAAATTTTTGTAACAAAAATATTTTTAAAAAGGTAAGTGTTAAATAATGAGTGCCTACGTTAAATGAATGCCAGTCATCACATTGATATCATGTACTATTTAACTACTAAAAAAAAATTACAACAGGCATAGGTATTTAATTAATTATTATGGATACCTATTAAATAAATTATTAGATTAATGTACTAATTTATTACTTGTCCTTACTTTATATTATTTTTTATTTTTCTATTTAAAAAGTTATTACCATCATATCAAATACAGTATTTACAAAAGTCAGAATTAGTTATTTTGCCATATTTATTCAATTTTCACAATTAAAATTACTTGTTTAGATCTATACAAATTTAACAATTAATTAAATACCTCAAAAAAAACTATTTACCCACAACTGATCTAAGTGTCTTGTAACTTTATGAAAACTTTTATGGAGTTTAAACTTAATGATTTTTAAAAGTATTTTAGAACCTAAGAAAAACATTTAATTGCTTATCTTATTAAAGCTGGCTATGTTATAATAAATCAATTATTTATTTTATTTTATTTTTATGTGTTTTAGATCCAATTATACTACTCATACATCTAAAATTGTCAGACATTTTCAACATCAAAATTATATAAAATGGTATCTACTAGACAACAAAGTAGTAGTAGTTCAGGTTCTTCAACCAAAGTGGTTGCTATAACAAAACCTGAGAAAAATTTCACTGTAGTTAATTTAGGCCAAAGTAGTTCTAGCCATATTAATTTGCTAGACCTTCCATATGAAATCCTTGAGAAAATCTTATCATATACCAATTTCAAACACATATCCCAACTAAGATCGGTAAGTTAAATAAATCTGACCATATGTTTCTGTTTTTAATTAAATTGTTTATTTTTGCAGATATCCCGGCATTTCAATGTAGTGTGTAGTACTATGTTAAATTCCACTTTTCAACGTTTACAAAACCAAATGTTAAATCGCTTTCAAATTATTAAAACAAAAATGCCCAGACGAGAATCTGCTAGGCGGCAACATCCACTCGCATGTGAATCTGATATTGTTGAAACACTTCACATGAGATTATTATTATTGCGTATGGCATTTGGTAAACACATCGAAAGAAAACATATCTGTTTTTTTGCTGGAGAGGTAATTTATAACTAATTATTAATGAATTTATTTATTAAATGAGTATTTTTATTTCAGATTTTAGATGAAGTGTACAAAATACTACATTACATTAAAGTTACTTCAAAGTTGGCAAGGCCATATAAAGTTACAGATGAACTATTTGACTTGTCCACAATGGCCATGGAATATTTTAGAGAAAAAATTGAACCAACTCTTCCAGAAATTCGACTTTTTGCCAATGATTATCATGAATTTCCTTCACCTTTAGGTATTTATACAACTTTGTATTTTTTTTTTTTTATATATTTATATTATTAATAGTAATCCCTACAAGGGATTACTATATAAGTATATAACAATAACAACAATTAAAACATTTTAGGTCCTCCCAATACTAGAACTATTACCAGCATGTGTTTGAGAAAACGTAGTTTAATGATACGGGAAGGTTCGGTTTCAAGTTTAGAAGGCAAACGAGCTTCGTCTGAAAGTCCTCAATGTAGTTCAATGTTACGAAAAAGTGTTGGTAAAATAAAACAAGGAATAAAAACGTAAGTCAAAGTACAAATTGTATTATTACAGTGAACTCGATTATAACAAACTATTTGTCTGGTCCTTAAAAATTGAAATTAATTGATTGTTGTATTAAAATTTGAAGTTGGTAATATAAGTTTTACTCTTAAAATTAGATTCTTTTAGATTTTCCTCAAAACAATAATTGTTTTGGTTGTTCAATGTACCTACCTACAGCTATTTTTATTTTAACTTATCAAAAATACCGTAAAAGTATGAATATGTACACAACGTAAGCCTTCAAAAAAGAATAAACATGCTTACTAAATATTCATTTCAACATAATTTTAGTCATAACATACTATTTATAATATTTTTTAGCTATTGTGCTATGTATAAACATTTGAACTTCTCTTTTTTTTTAGTTTTATGTTGAGATCATTTTTGACTACCATGCTATAATATGTATCTGCTGTAGGTTACCAGGTCTACTTTGTATACATAACAATTCATTTTCTCAGTACATTTTTTAAGTTTCATAATTAATATTGAAGTACTATTTATATTGGGTATATTTATATTTTACATACCAACTGTATGAATTTTTTTGTACAATATTCTGGCAAACATTTAAAAGTTTTATTTTTTTTTCAAATTAAAAAATATGGGAAAATGCTTAATGCTTCAACATTTTATTTTTATTTTTTTAATACTGAAAATAAAAAGGTTTAATTTTATTTAAAAATAGCCAATTCGGAAAGTTGATTCTTTTAAGTCAATAATTGTTAAGACATTTATGTAACTCGAGTGGTTTATTTATTATGATTTTTTCAAAATGTCAAATTTTTTTGAAGTAACTCATTAGTTTGTAATGAAATAACGTGTTTAAGTTTATAGTTTTTGACTTTAAAATGTTTTTCTTATGACTGGATCAACTTTACTTTAAAAAAAAATTAGATTTCAAAAAATTATAAAAAATAATCTATACTGCATGTATAAATATTTGTACAGTTAAAATTTTCTTAAAATCAGAAATACAAGTTGACTAATTTTTTTTAAAATAAATACTGTTATCTCATCAATTTACTATTTATTTTTTATTAGGTCTCAAAGTTGTCATTTAGAAAGAGATTTCTTAGACTTACGGAAACAACTGCGCAAGTAAGTAAAATTTGAAATTATTATTGACAAGACCATTTTTTTTATGTTGACTATTTCACTGCTGTTTACTACTTTTGTGTTTAATCATAGGTAGTAAATTTGATCAACTATATTTAGTTTTGGTACTTCTTACTAAGATTTATAAAAAGACAAATGTAGGTGAATGTTGCAGTGAAAAAATCAAACAGTGAAAGGGTTAATGCTTAACTAAATATTACATTGGTTTCTTAAAAATGTTAATTAATATAATAAAATATATTATAGAACCTCAACTCAATCAGGCAATGCGCAGCGAGAGTTAAAACAATGCAAATCACAAATGGCTGAACAACATAAAACATTGGTAGAGTATTCAAGTAGGATGGATGAATATGATAAGAAAAATGAAGAGACAAATCGAAAATTCAGTACTTTATTACAAGTTAGTATTGAAATTAATGTTTTATGAAGTTTCATTTTGTTTTCACTATTTCTACTGAATTTATCTATTTTTAGCTATGTTATCTTCTCTATTCTCTTTCTTAAGACTTGAATTCGATCACAAGTAAAGTTTTTATGATTCCTTGATAAATCTTAATCAAATGACTACTGATATGAATCATTACTACAATTATATAAATATATTTATCAATCTATAATTGTGAACGTTACTTAGCAGTTAGAAATTTCAACACTAGTGTATGCACATGAAAGTACTATAAACTCAATTATGGTGTAATATATCTGGACAGTAAATAGCAGTCAAGTCGATTTAAGTATAATAGTCATTATCACATGCAAGTGCTGAGCTGGAATTTTCAGCTGTTTAGTAGCGATTCATTTGATTGATATATTTTTACTGTAGAATTAGGTCATTAGGCAAACATATGATAATATAACTATTGATGAATTGTCATGGAATCAATATCTGATTTTTTTTTTCATAGTTTAATTATTGTATTAAAATTTGATACACCCAAATAGGTTACCTTCTATAATTTGATTTGATTAAGTAGTAGTAGTAGTACTGCATTTTTCTTATTATAAACTATTTTTGCAATGCTAAATAAAAAAAGTGGACAATGCACTTTCTTCCTTAAACCTGTAAGCAATATAAACTGTTCTGATATTTCCAAGTTGTATTTTATAGAAAGTTTCACTCAGATCTTTGCTGTTCTAACAAGTTTTGTCAGAAATCTAACCTATTCATCATATTCTATAATTTTTTCTCCCGCTATTGATGTATAATATCTCATTTATTATTAAAACAAACAGTATAACTTAATATTTTAATATATTTTATAAAAAAAAAAATATCTTATTCTTATTACTTATATTATTTTATAGGAACTTAATAAGTGCAAGACAGAAATTCAATATCTACAATCAGCCTCTTCATCGTCTACACTTTCAGTTTGCTCGTCCTGTAGTACTACTGCAAGTGATCTATCTTTAGCTATGGGACCACCTGCTTTAAATTCTACTACCAATGCTGTACGCACTAGATTGCATAGTCAAGGTGACCAACTACCAGAAAATACTAACGAGAATTCTGTGGAACCGAATGAACCAATAGTATTTGAGGAAGTAAAGAGTTCTGATGAGCAGGAACCATCCACTAGTACCGGTGTAAAACGTAAATTAGAATTGGCTATTCCCAAAGCTGCTAAACGTGTCAGGGCTGTAGCCAAAAAAGTACGCAGCATTAATAATGCTAACTAGACAATAAATAATTAAATGGTAATGAAAATAATAATTTTTTATCGAAACGAATCTACCTCTCACATTCATATAGACTTAAATTGAATTTGAAACACAAATTTTAGATACAAATTAATATTTAGTTAAAAATCTTATCAATCACGATTTAAGTATAATTATCTTTTCCATATATAAATATAATATAGATTGCTACATGTATAATAATTAATATATTCTACTTTGATATCCTGTTAAATATATTTACATATATAAATATATATATATATATTTGGATAATATATATGTATATATATGCATTTATATGTGTTTATATATATTATTGATTGGGTTGTTTTTGAATTTTTACCTTGATGTCTTCCAATCAATAATTAATATTTAGTTCTACATTGTGTGCGTGAATAGGGAAGTTTCGAGTAACATTTTCTATTATCACATTTTTATTTAACTTAACAATAACAAAAAAACTTAAGTTTATATATTTTTTGCTTAATAGTGTGCATTTTAATTTTAATATCAAGAAATAACTTTTTGATGGTTAGGAATTTTTTTTAAATATTTATGTTCTAGTTCTCAATATTATGTTTAGTGTTCTATAGATACTACTAAGGTATCTTATATACATTTTTATCTTTTTAGTAATTATTCATGAAATGTAACTTAATTCTAATGAATAATATGTTCAATTAATTTTTATCAATTTTAGACAAAATTTTTATGTATATAATTTTAAATCATATTGTATGCGACCAAATCAGAAAACTATTATATAGATGCGTTTGTATTCTACAACGATTAAAACAAAATATGGTCATGCATTATTTAATAAATTTGGCAATAAAATGTATTGTTTAAATTGCCATCTAGTTAATAATGGTAATTTGTAACATTTGTACCAATAAGTTCAAAGACTGTCCGTTTTATTATTATTATTATTATTATTAATTATTATTATTGAAAAAATACCTATAACATCTGTGTCACTGTCTCGGTAATTATTTTCCAACAAATAATGATGTTATGAAATAATAACAATTTGACTACGTTGGTATTATACTTAAAAATGTTAAATTAATTTATATTCTGTTTTATTAAGGTAATGCAAATGACAATTGGTCTTTACACTTGTATTCATAATTAATTCTTAATAGTGAATAATATTACATTTTTATGCTGGCCTTAAAAAATTATTGTTTACTATTTTGGTGTATCCAGAATTTAAAGATAAAATTATAATAAACTAAATGAAATTTTAATTTGCTGTATTTTATTTTATTTTTAAATGATTTTACTTACATTAGTGATTGGGCTGGCCAGCCATCAAGAAATTCTCAGAGGGCCGCTCGATATAGGGTCAGTTATGGGTGTTCGGCTGTAATTTTATTTTTATTTGAGAAATTATAGTACCTAATATATTTAGTAGAAAATATAATTACTAAACTGTACATTAGCAGTAGTAAAATCTTAAAACTTGGGCTGATACCTTGCCTATCTGTTTCTGTAAGTAATTGTCTATTTCATGTCAAAATAGTACTCAAGTATGGTAATAGCTTCACTGTGTATAATTTTATTTCAGGTATCTTATTTTAAATATGAAGTTTTTATTTGGTCTAAATTAAATTAGTTGATACAATTTTTCAAATTATCCTACATAGCTATAATCAGTTAATGGCTATTATTACTATAGGATGGAATTGTGGTTATTTGTGTAGTATACATTTTAATTCAGTTTTGATTTAGTATTTTACTACTAACAAAAGTCATTGGAGTATTTCTTCTGAAATATATAAATTATAATAATAATATATTCAATATTTTTGGATAAAAATAATTCAACCTACCATAATACAAATAAAAAAAACTGTTAAATCCCTACCACCATAGAAAAAATGCTGACCTAGCCAATAACAAAGAACACTTGAACCTACTATAAAACAAAGGCACTTGTATAATTTTTTATAAATTTTGTTTTCTGTCAACAATTAATTTCTGATTTTTTATTACTGTTACTAACATTGATTATAAGTACTAAAAGCATTTATAATAAATTCTATTAGTGAGGGGAGGAATTGTTATTAAGATTATTTATAGAACTTAATGTGATACATATTTGAAGGGGCAGATAAAATAAACAAATAAACAGAATAAATGAACATCCTCATGAATTAATTTGTGCTAATTGCATTGTTGATTTTTTACTTCTGATTTCTTATTTCTTGGTAATATTTTAGAATTTCTTGTAACTAATTGATCTATTTTTAGTTGTGTTTCAGTTCTTAGATAAGAACTAATATAATAAGATACTCTAATGAATTGCTTATTGTGAAATAAAAATAGTAATTAGTGAAAAAAATTAAAATTTAGTCATTCTGGCTATTGGATGAGTTATTACAAATATTAAGTAAGTAATAATATTTTCATATATTTTGTCTCCTTATTAATATCTAAAATCAAAATAATTTAGAGGAATTCATGTTATTATTAACTAAACATAAGTTATAGAACATAGTCTATATATAATACACTTATTATATTATATCTTAGAACATTGTCTTGGGTTTATGTACAACAGGTTATGCGAAAAAAAAACAAAAAAAAAAACAGTCACATTATATTATAATTAATAATATATTCTTATTTTATTTACAAAATCAAATTTCCCTTTCACTAGGTTTTAACTGTTTATTCAGTCTTGTATCTTCTTGGGTTTGAGAATCATCATCAAATAAATCTTTGACAGTAACTAACCTGTTTGAATTTTTTATTTGATGTTGGATATCAAAAACTATTTGGTTCTTTTTGTTAACGTCAAAACCTTTGAATAGATTTAATAAGTTGAATGAGTTTGTATTCATTAAAGAAGAATCTATGGTCCAAGCAGCATTTCTTAGTTCTATCCTGAACCTCTCCACTTCTTCTGAACTAATATTTTTACTAACATTAAAATGGACTTCTAACGGATTGACAATGTATAAGGCACTATATTCAGGCTTATTGATGGTTTTTCCGAAATTTAATGATATTGCATTTGTATTAAAATCAAATGATGCATAATATTCAAAAAAACCTAATAAAAGTTGGTCTAAGGTTTTTTTATTTTCAACTACTCTCTGAAGTTTTGATGCATCTCTAAGGAACGTGCAGTTGATACCTTCATTTGTGATTCGGACATCATTGTTCCTAGCTTGCTTCACTAGTGTCTGAATATCAGGAATGATTTTTTCTTGTTGCAAATAAAATAACACTAAAAGTGTTAATGAAAAATTAGTTATCCACCTTCCTGGTGTTTCATTTGTTAAACTGATCTCTTTGGCCCACATTTTTATGGTAAAAACTAAAGGCCTAACCCTGTAGTCAAAATTACCAAAAATATACAAAAGTTCAGACATATTAACAGCAGTTTCATTAGAGACTGCTAGATCACATTCAACACCGACAAAATCTTGTGAATATTTGACAATCGGTACTCTTGCTTGAGAAATACGTTTCACTCTTGAACAACCTGGTAAAAATAACTGCAATAAATCGCCAAGTATTTCAATATTTCGCTGTGTTTGTGTTCGACTATTTGACACACATTTTCCATGATAAATTAATCGACTTGTTTCATTTTTTGTGGTTTGACTGTCCATTAAAACTAAGTCAATGTCTGAACCAATCTTACCAAAACTATTTACTGATGATCCAAAAGGTAATACTTTTGACAGAGGAAAAATACCTTTAAGTGCATTTTCAATTTGCATTGCTGTTAGGAACCTCAATCTTGTACCAATATCGTTTAGCTGTGTACATTTCAATAATAATAACATCTGATTAGACAATGAATCAAGTTTGTCTAGTCCAATATCTTTAATATTTGGCTCTATCATTGTTTGATTGGCTTGAAATGGGAAGTTAAATTTATCATTAGCGATTGATAATTTAGAATTTTTCTTACAAACACTTGAACGAAACCAAAGAAATGGCGATCTGACAGCGATTACGTTTGAATCTTTAATATGTGTACTTTGGTCAAGCAATGAATTCACTGATGATTGGTCTTCAAATTCAGTAAGCACAAAATGATTTGAACCAGCCAGTTGATAGTGAAATATATTTTTTATTGCACCAAATTTGGAGCAATATGAATGTAGATCAGAACATGAATTTTCCGAAGAAACCTGCACCAAGACGCTACATTTTGACTGAGAACGACGTTCACATATAAATTTATCATACAATACAAATGAATTTATGTCATTACTGGTATTTGATTTGTAACGAATGACACGGTGTTGCTTAATTAAATGCTCATGTAAGTTACAGAGACGTCTTAATGAACAAGTTTTATTCATTTTTAATATAAATCTAACTATAAGATCTTAACATATTTAAATACTTTCAAAACGTTCAGAAATAAATTATATTTAATAGAAAAAATGTATAAATTATAAAAACTGAAATATCTTGTTTCTACGGTTCTCCTGAATGTTCTGATAAGGCACAATAATTGATAACTGATATCAACCACGTGATAGAAAAATAATAATTGGTATGAACCACGATGTAGATAAAAAAATAATCATTATCCACAGATAAAACTAGGTATCTAATATTAGAGGTCTACACAGCAGCTGAGTAGCTGATCATTTACAGCCCAGCCCGACCCGTAACTTTTGTCCCATAGACCTATATAGAAACATTAGAAACCTATCTTTATTCTTTGCAGATCTATGTCTTGTCCTTATAGAGGTCCGGCCCGGCCCGTCTTGCATTTTATAGAATCCTGTCCGAGCCGGTCTGGGTAAGCCCGGCTCGTGAAGGTCTTTAGACTACCCATAATTTCGAACTTTAATTTCACAAAACTTATGGCCTTGAGTCATGCACACGACTTTAGATATATGATGTGTGTGTATCTGTGCTCATGTCACTATTTATCAAAATTATATATGTCCACAAACTATTTGTTCAAACAAATTTGTCGGTACCTACTACCGTACTACCTATACCACGAGATCTGTGTTCTGAAATGTATTAGCACAGAACAATATTAGTGTAGGTATTAGTGAACCAACTATAAATTAGCAAATAGCGACATCGAGTCAAAAATGAATTACTTATCATTATCATTATTTGGCAATGAGCAATATCATAGAAAACATAATTAAAAAAATAAAGTTCGGTAGACTAACATCAGGAAAATAACATATTAAATATTAATATGTTAATATGATTATATTGAATAGGTACGCTTAACTGAGTTCAAACAAAATTGAGAATATGATTATTTCTACATTTAAAACAAAAAAGCGAGTAAGTGGATGTCGCTCTGCTGTATATTAGGTGTCTAGAAGGTCACTGTAATGGATGGTATTAAATTTGATTTCAACAATAAAATATCATTGTATACAAGAAAAACGATTCTGAGAGGGGACGGTATGTCAGTCTAGGATATTTTATAATTTATATTGTTATTACTTATTACTTATACGATATCCGGTAAGTTGAATTAATATTATTGATAACATTATTCTTAAATTATCAGTGATGCTGGAAAAATATTATAAGCTAACTTATTTAAAATTGGACTATTTTGGAACCGGATTACAACAAAATGACTAAAATCCTTATTCTTTGTGTTAATATGTAATTTCGTTTCAATTTGAACTTAAAAAACTTATTTAACAATAGTATGTGTATTTTTTTTTACCTCAAATTATGTTTAAATTGTTCAGCGTAATATTTTAAAGTGAGTCGTCGAAAATATGTTCGGCGGGCGAGTGCCGGCGAAAAGCCAAATTTCCATAATATTCAACATCTAAATGGGTTTGTTATTCGGCAACACTGTACAACTGATAAGCGGACGAGTGGGAGTAAAGTCAGTTACAGCCTTAGAACATAATATACATATATTATTATAACGTATTATTATCGCCCAATGCCCTCACGGAAGATTTATTTACCGTTCGCCTTCCGCGCACTCGATTGCTTGAGTACTCGCGAACTCGCGGCTGCGTTTTCCTTAGTGATTACTCATCATTAGTCATCGCGAATTTGCCGTTGTCGTCGGCCTATGTGTTGACAACTCTTGGATTTCTGTACCTCAGACTTGACGTTAGGTAGGGACGTCCATTTTTATGAGTCCGTCGGGTACAGGCACGTCGTTCCTTTGTTTCGCACAGAGTTTTTTTCGTTGAATTTGTCAAATTTCCCGTCAACACCGCGCATCCGGCATGGCGACCACGATTTTGATGGCGGTGCCCACGAAACGAGCGTCCGAGGTGAACATAGTGAAACCCTTGCGCAACCTGATATCGTCACATTACAACTCGGCTGACAATCCCGAAGACTACACCGAAGCGATCAACGAACTCGGCAAGCTCCGCAGCCAGGCGCTCTGGAAGGTGTTGGACAAATATGACAACTCTCTCGAACTAATATACACGTACATCAGCGTTTTTTTATAATAAGAAATAAAACTATACGTCCACGGATAGTTCATGTGTTATATTTTTGTTTGCAGCTATTATGATCAGATAACTTCATTAGAATCGAAAGTGCCGCCATCTGAAGTACAGATACCTTTCAAGTGGAAAGATGCATTCAATAAAATGACTTCATTCTTTGCTAATGGAAAAGTCAGTATAAGTATGTTCAAATTGTATAATACTCACTGAAATCATTTTGTATTCATTTAAGATTGGTATTTACTATTTTAATGTTTGTTTTAAAATCTTTAGCTCTCTGTTCATTTGCTTATGAAAGAATATGTGTACTATTTAATATAGCAGCTCAGCAAAGTGCAATAGCATCTGCTCAAAATTTAGAGACCGATGATGGATTAAAAATGGCTGCCAAACTTTTCCAAGTAAATAAAATAATCACTTTTGTATTATATAATTTAAGTTGAATGTTATGTGAATAGAATAGTCTGCTCATATTATAAAAGTTTCAGCTTTTAAATGCACTCAAGTTGAAAATATCTCATTAAGGGGATTCTACACTTTTGGAGTAAAATGGACCTATATGGTTCCAACGTACTGAATTGGATACTGTGTTAAACATTTGACACATATTTTAATTTATTTTGAAGTTTATTTTGACTCCTTCAAGTCAGAATTAAAAAAAAAAAATTTCTGTTTAATTTTTTGCTAAATTTCAAATAACAATAAACCTGCTAGAAGGATCAAAAGTTAACTTACAATGAACTAAGATCTGTTTAAAATTATTATAGGTGTAAAACTCAAGTTGATATGTTGAAACTCGTTTAGATCTAAATTACAACATTTCACCATGAAACAATTCAGATTTTAGGCGTTTTATGACATGTGAATGTGAGAGCATAAAGATAACTCTACTAACTGTCAAAGAATTTAAAATAGTCGTCATAAAAAATTCAAAATTATTACGCGAGTCTCAAAGTCAAGACAGTGTGGTAGAGTGTGTATTGGTTTATTTTTCTCCAAAAAATGGTAGTGTTGATTTCCCTTAACTAATACTATAACAAGTACATTTTGCCTGTTAATTACACAAGAAATTATAATATTTGATGTTGTATTATAAAATAAAACAGCTGAAGTTGTAATCTGTTTAAATTTAAAACTAGTTCTCAGCCAACTTTTGAATACTAATATCAATTTTATGTCAAGGTTTTATCTAATCATGTAATCTAATGTTGTCTATAGCTAATTGTTTTACACATTTTTCTTGCATACATTTTCCACAAACAATTTAAAATACCAGATAGTTTGATTATTTTACTTTGTTTGGAAAGAGAACACAATTTAACGGCACATTTAAATTTTGTCAAAATTATAAATGTTGTAGCAAATTTAATAAATATTAGGTAATGCTTATTTTTAAAAATCATATTACTCGTGGGTTTTCATTTTGTTGATTTAATCACGCATATTATTATTTTTTATTGTAATAATGTGCTTATAATTGTTTTTTAATTATTTATTATACTAATATTTTTGTTTTTAGCAAAGTGCTGGTATATTTAATACTTTAAAAACAACAGTCATGAATGTAATTCAACAAGATCCAACACCAGATTTAAATCCAGATACATTGGCAATGTTATCATCTCTTATGTTGGCTCAAGCTCAAGAAGTGTTTATAGTTAAAGCAAATATAGGTAAGAAATTTGTATTGTTTTTTGGAAGTTATTATATTTTATAATTTTTCAATAGATTAACTCAAATCATTTATGTCACTTGTATGGTATAAAATACCAACTATTCTTCTTACAATAAATAAATATAGATCTGGCTATGATATAGGCAATCCTCTTGTGACAGTTTGTAATTTAGGTAATTTTAATGTATGGATGAATACACATAAGTGGTGTCAACTGACAGTTAAACATGTAGGTAGAGTTGAAAGTGTTATATTTCAAAGGTGAAGAGAAGATATTGAGGAGTGATAATGGAATATTTCCAGAGTTATTAGATCATCATTTATTAGACATGCTTGAATACAAATCAAAATCGATTGCTAGGAATGTTAATGCCTGAGAGTATGATTGTTTGTCAAAATATTTAATATATTTTTATAAATGTAGAGATAATGCTCATAAAGCAAGGATTATCTGCATGTTTAAGATAAGCAAATTGGTTTAATGTTTATAAGTGGTTGAATAATTCAAAGAATTGGCTCAAGGTCTATGAAAATAAATATGTTGGATAAGATTTTGATAGTTTTGATTTTATGTTTGTAATATTTCTTACTGGATCATTAGAAAATAACTTAAATCCACACAACAGTCTTACACCCCATGTCTTACTATATTTTATATAGAGTGTACATTTCTTA
Organism: Aulacorthum solani; assembly: GCA_008528875.1. NCBI lineage: Eukaryota > Metazoa > Arthropoda > Insecta > Hemiptera > Aphididae > Aulacorthum > Aulacorthum solani. The sequence continues at coordinate 18,449 of PVMI01080181.1, forward strand.
TAATTACACAATGTCACAATATGTTAGTCTTGATAACTTAAATGTTCAAATTAATTCTTGTTTAAACAAAAACGAATGACACTTTGAAACAACAGAATAGAATTGGCCAGCAACATACACTTATCACATTTTTTTTTCAATTCAGAAATAGGTTTTTCTATAAAAAAAAATTATTTTCAACAAATACCTATTCCATTTTTCCCTGTAAGAAATCCTGCATCTTTCATTATTTGGCTGATGTATTTATTTCTTGGTCTTCTTTTTGATCTTGTTCCTTCTATTGTACCTTCAATTATTAAATTATGTAATTCATCTCCATGCCTAATCATCTTCCAACTTCCCCTTTGAGTAGCTATCAATGCTCATTTTTCTTCTATTATCTTTAATATGTCTTAATTTGTTCTTCTTTCAGTTCATCTTATACTTTTCTGTGTTATGCCTGTAGTGTTCTGATTTGCTCCTGTGATATTCTATATAGTGAAGGTGATTGGATCTTGCATAATTTTTAAGGTTAGAACAGCTAAATGGACCTAGGATGTATTCTTCTATAGTCCTATATACCATTAAGTTTGTACATTTGTTTTTGACGAGAGCCCTGGTATATAATGTGTTTGACATTCTCTTAGTGAAGTTTTTCTTGATATGATCTTTATTCTTTTAACAAATTTATCATAGTTATCTGATGTAGGAGTTAGGCAGTTGATTTTATTATTCAACTCTTTAGGAATGGCTGTTCAGGCAGCTTTTCTGAGATTAAATCTTCTAACAGGTACGATATTCGAGCTGATATAGTGATATGTTGCACAGAATAGACCTATGGTGGTTCTCGTGATTGGTTAAGATATTTTTATATCATTGTATGTGTATTATAGCCAGACTCAAAAGAATTAGGTCCATTTATAGAAGTTTTAGTTGTGGATTAGGCAAAGTTGTTCAGATACTATACACAATTTAAATTTGTAGGTCAAAATTGTCATAATTTGTCTTCAACTTGCGCCATGACAGTTAAAATATCTAAGAATAATTTTTGCGTTTAGCTCATTGAAATTATTTGGTTAGTGATATTTGAATGTGTTGGTTAGCATGTATATAAATGCGACTATGCATTATCCAAGCTCGATCGTTATCACTATAATATCATCGGCATCTGTCCTTTTGATGATATGATATCTATTTTGGGTTTCAAATCACTAAAATTTTTTTATGTAGCCCTATTGCTGCTAGTTTCATTCCAGTTATCCTGCTTGTTTTCATTTGGTTGTCTGTATGTGTTTCCTGTTGATATAATACGTAGCACGAAATATCTAACACAAAGTCTTCTAGAATTTTTTTTGATTTAGTATGTCTTCTTTATTATTTGGTTATATTTCTTCTATATTAATCGAAATAGTCGTGAATGTCAGCCCTATAAAGTGCTGTTTTTTACTTGATGCTATTAATGAATATTTTTTGCCTATGTTGTGATGAATTTGCCAGCGAAATAATTTTCTGTTCCCGACTCACATACATCAAGGAGAGAATTCCTCCGTATCCTCTTCAAAGGTTGTACATCAAAACATTTTTGTAATCTTTGGAATAGGAATAATTTATTTTATATTTAATATTGAGATGGCTTACTTTTTCTGGTAAGTCCTTTCTAGTAGTTTTTTCCTAATTTATATGGTAAAGTCAACTTTATAATTTATTATTTGTCGTAAGTGGGTATAAATAACATTTATTTAATTGTACCTATTAAAACATTATATTTATGTTAAATTTTTTTTAGATAAAATGAAAGATCAGACAATCGCTAAATTATGTGCACAATGTGAAGAATTTTATGCAGACACAGCTAAAATGATGGAGAGAGAAACAGTTATGATGTCATTGGATAAAGAATGGACATCAAACGTAAACACCAAATATTATTAAAATACTATCTGATTTTACAAACATAAAAACATTTTTTCAAATTAAATTTGATAGGTTTATGGAAAACAGTCAATATTTCATGGTTTGGCTCAATATTATCAAGCAATGGTTTGTAAAGCTAATAAAACTATTGGTGAACAAATAGCTCGGCTTAATGTATGTATATAAAATAATTTGAGATGGCGGCAATTTAATTATAAATGTCGATTGTTATAATTTTATTCAGGTAGCTATTGCATATATCAAAGTTGGTCAAGAGCGATGCGCTCGTTCATATTACAATGATCGTCTGAATAAAGCTATACAAGAGATAACTGAAGCAAAAAAGGACAATGACTTCATTTATCATGAACGAATTCCAGATATCAAACATTTAGAACTAATATCTAAAGTTGCAATTGCTAAGCCTACTCCTGTGCCATCAAAATTTTCGTCTAAATTTAAAGGTATATATTTATATTTAAATTGATTTTACTTAATTTGGTCTTATCCCACTTATGTTGTTTTCTTTAAGATTTATTTGAAGATTTAGTACCCATATCAGTTCAACAAGCACTTAGCGCATATGATGTTCGTAAAACAGAACTTGTTAATTCGGAAATTGGAAAGTTGAGAGAATCTACACAAATATTGAATGGGTATATCATCTAATTATTATTTATTTACATTCGAAAATCATAATAATTGTAAAATTGTTTGCATATTATTACATCTTATTTGTTTATAGATGTTTGGCATCATTAAACTTGCCAGCAGCACTAGAAGATGTTAAAGGTGTAGGAATACCACAATCACTAGTAGAAAAATCAAATAGTATACGAATGAATGGTGGAGTACAAAAATTAGAAAATATGATCAGAGAATTACCAGAGTTATTGAAACGAAATGAAGAAATAATCAACGAGGTTATTTATATTCATATATAATTCTAATAAATGTATGTAACGATTTTGTTAACAAATGTTTTAGTCCGAACGAATGTTGAATGAAGAACAAGCATCTGACGAACAACTCCAAGCACAGTTCAAAGAAAAATGGAATCGCACCAAATCAAGTGTTCTTACTCAAGTTTTTAAAGTTAACATAACTAAATATCGCGAGATCATTAAGAATGCCAAATCTGCTGATAAGGTAAAATTAAAATGAATTATTATAACAAATTGTGATTAATTTTCAAAGGCTTATGATTATATTTTCATTCTATTAGATGATTCATGAAAAGTTTGAAACACACAAGCGAGCTATATATTTATTATCTGAAGGGCAGGAAGCCATGCAAAATGTATTGCCAGTTGGATCTAGTACTGGAGTTAATTTTGCCAACTCGACGGCTGCTGATAAATTAAAACACTTAATGGAAGAGGTAAAAATAAATTATTCTGTTTTCACCAATTATTTTTATTTAAAAATTATTAAATTATATAGGTGGAAGCATTGAAAAATGAAAGGGATGTTATTGAAACAGAGTTAAAATGTGCCACAACTGATATGAAATCTAAGTTCTTGAATGCTTTGTCTGAAGAAGGATCTATCCACGAAGCTAATTTGTCAACTGAGAGTTTAGATCAATCTTATGGACATTTAAAAGCTCAAGTTAATGATAGTCTTGCTAGACAAGACAAACTTTTATCTAATATACAGGTATGTTTTTAAAAAAATATTCTTTTAGTATTATTTTTTAATTGACTTGTCTTTGGTTCTAGGTGGTAAATACAGAATTTTGTAGAGAAAAAAGCAGTGGTGGCCAAAGAGAAGCCCTTTTTAAAGATTTAGCATCTGGTTATGATGTATTTAATGATTTACAAAGTAATTTAGTTGAAGGAACCAAATTTTATAATGATTTGACCGAAGTAATTATATGAAATATACTATTTATGGCAATTAAAAAATGTTTTATATTTAAGTAGTTTTGATTATGAAATTAGTTTGGAGTTGTTAAACTTAAACTTAGCACTCTTTATTTTATTTTTTAATAAATAATAATTTGTCTTGTTACAGATTTTAATCACTGCCCAAAACAAAATTTCCGATTTTTGTTTTGCTCGAAAAGCAGAAAAAGAAGAATTACTTAAATCATTAACTTCAGATTTGAGTAGAGAAAAACCCATTTCCGTTCCAATTGCACCTGCTAAAACCCAAATCTGTAAACATTCAATTATATTTTATTATTTTAACAATACATTATGTTTATACACTTTTCTCATATAGATGAATCACCAATGGGTGGTCAGCTCCCTTATCCTATGCAACCGCAGGGTATGCCCTTGCCATACACACTTCCAAGGACTGGACCTTCTTACCAACCTCCTACGTACATGTGTGCACCGCCTATGCCAACTACGTACAATCCTTATGCAACACTTCATCATTATCAGCCACAAGGTAAATTATGTGCTAATAGTATATTGTAATTTGGGAGTGAAAAGTTATTATATTTTTGCGAGTCTTGGGTCTGAACTGAGTTCTTTGTTTTGTAAATATCGAGTTTCAAACTAGATTCTAGTTTTTGCTGGTCAAATTTTTTTTGGGTCGCATGGGTATTAATTTATAAGTGCGCGATAAATGGAGAATATATGAATAGGATGCCATAGTGAATGGCATCCTATTCATAAAACTTCTAGGTATGTTTAAACACTATGAATTAGAGATTATGATCAAATAAATTATTTGAATATTTAGTATGGACCAAATAATATATATTCTGTCTCTTATAAGACAACAAAAGTAACCTCAGGCAGTGACCAATTTTTGTTGCTAGCTTCCATTTACCACTATTAGCTGCAACCAAAAATTGCTTTACTATGTTAATCTTAGTATAATGTAGGCTAGGCGGTTGTTGGAATAATAAAGTGTCATTCCCAAGAGTGTGACAACTACACCCATTGCTGCCGTTGTGCACAGGAGCCTGCCACCTGAGGTTACTGAGCTTATATGAGATGGAGTGAGTGTCAATGTATATAAATTATTAGTACTTAATTTTTATTTTAAAACAAAATATGTAGTTAAATACTTTTGTCTTATTATTGCTTTAATTTTGTCTACTTGATAATGAAAAATATATCAAACATTAAACAATGCTGTCTTTTGAAGATTGTGTGTCAACAGTAATTTGTGTTTTATGTGTGGAAAACTACAAAACTATTTTATTTATCAGTTAACTTATATTTTGTTCCAGACTATCAAAATTATGCAGCTCAAGGTCAACCACAATATCCTCCTCAATATCCTCCTCAATACCCACCACAAAATCAGCAACAGCCACCGTGGTAAATGTTAATTTGGCGAATTGATGGGAAAACAAAACAAATGCTTTATTGTGATTGGATATAGCTATCCTAGTTAGCTAATTATAAATACCATTTTTTTATTAAGCAGAACAAAATTGTTATCAATTCTGTTTAAATTTTATTATTTTTCATGTATCAACAAAATTATTGGTAGTATGCTATATTGGCTATATCATTCGTATTGCTTTAACATAATTTTTAGGTTTAGCATATGATTTTATTAATTTATTATTTATGTCAATACTTTTGTATATCTGTTCCACGGTTAAATTATAATGTTTATTATTCTTTAATGTTAAATAAGAAATTTTATCATAGTTTCTTTACAATTTATTGATTACATTTAATATTTGGACAATATGTTGTTATAATTGCATACTCAACAATTATTAAAATGAATAACAATAACCTAGTTCCTACATCATTTGTACACAACCCAAGAATGAGAGGTGGAAATATAAATACATAGAGGTCTTACCAAATAAAAATCTGAACAATTAAAACTTATGCTCTATTCAGCGAGAAAACACACTGTGGTGCTACAAAAATCAGTTTTTCTGTGCATCCCCATTTTGGCTCCTTGCCACCAGAGAACCAGTTTTGATAGCTGGGTTACCCAAGGGGATGCACAGAACTGACATGTTTTCTCGCTGAACAGAGTATAAATTGAATTATATGGTTGATACACTTAAAAAAGAACAAGGAATTTAAGACTGAACATTGCTGTGAACTATCAAAATGCCAACACATTTTATTTTATTGTACTTTTAATTTTAATTTTTAAAATTATTTAAGAGTATTAATTTTAAAACCCTTATCAATTCTTAATCATTCATTATCGAATCAATTACATTATTATTACTTATAAATGTCAGAATATGTATATTCATTTGTCATGTTTATTCAATTAAACAAAATACAATTAATATGGATTGTGATTAGTAATTACTAATATTTTTCTTAATTATTTCTAATAGCTGGTTGTAAAAAAATATTTAGATTGTCAGGTCAGAGTTAACACAAAATGGTTAAAACTGTTTTTTCCTATTGGTGAAACTTCTATTAAACTTTAGTATGGCGGCTCATCAAGTAGGTATAACTAAATAATATGTGAAACATGTACTGAAAACCTGAACATATGCAAGTAAAAAATGCATTGTGAATATAAACTAATATCTGTATTTTCATTTGTTTGTTAAGTGTGTTTAGGTGCTGCACTGCAGGAGTAACTTAAATGAATAAGTTACTGGCGTGGATTTAATATAGAGCGGGCGTGGGGCTACGCCACAGAGTAATAGTATATAATATATTACTCTTTGGGGCTACGCCTACGCAGTTCGGTACCGGATATTTTATAGATCGCCATAAATCATAATTTATAGTTCACAATATTTTAATAATAATATATTAATATGTAAGCATAATATACAACAACTACAGTCTACAACGAGTAATAACCAAGGTTTAAGCCTTTAAGGGATATAATATGTTTTTAAATCGTGGTAATATTATTACAATACGAGCCCATAGAAAACTGAAACATGAACATCGCCGTGGTTCTTCACGGCTAAATAAGCGCCACGCACGCGATTCTAATCTTTTTGGCGTCCTCGCGTATATTACATGGCCTTATAGGTTCAGTGTTGACTATTGGCCATACATGTACAACAAATCACGTTATAATAATAATCTTAATACTATATACCTATACACAAGTACAGGTACACGTGCTCGTTCGGGTGGTCGGTTTATTATCGCAGTGTTGAGTTTTTTACTTCATTGCGCGTATCGGATGACGGCATTCACGTCACTGATGCAGTTGTTTGCACTGTGCACCGTCGCGTGTTTAATGCACATTAATATTTTAATCATTATGTTTTATGTATGATGACTGTTAAATAGAAGGTATGCCAAAATTGTGTACTGCAGGGGGAGAGAAAGACTCGTATACAACTGGCGAGTGACGACTATAATTTATATACGGGTAAAGTGCACCACAATATAACGGCCATGTAGGTAAGTTCAAATATAACATGGAAGTACATATAATCGGTATTATTTAATATATTCATCTGCTGACACCTGTAGCTATAGGTAGGTTGTAGGTAACTCCCCTCTATATAATAATAGATATGTATCTATATGACATATACGATATACATAAGCAATCAAGTTACAGTCTTGACGTCTTGCGTATTATTTTCTGTTCTTTTTTTCTTTTGACCAGGTACCTATTATACATACCTACTTATTAGTTTTCGACATTATTTGCATGCAATTCAATGCCTGTGCGCTTAACGGGACGTAGGTAATAAAGTCACGAATATTTCTTAAGCTGCAGTTTATTAGTATATAATATATATTAATTTTATAAAATTGTATATGCCCGATGTGCGTATTTTTCATTTTTGGACCGTAATAACTATAATGTGAGTCTTTCATAAACATAATTATGAAAAAAATAGTTAATAATCTCCTCTCATAATAATAAATTATATCCTTATAAATTTGACAGCCTCCACACTGAACCGTTATATTTTATACTAGTTTTTGGTATATTCAGTGATTTATCACTGAATTAAAATTTAACACATTCATTACACATTTACATTTTACACTATTACTTGAGTCACTCAATACCTCTATATACAGCGGAGCAGAGCGACTTCCAGTTTTTTAAATTCACATAATACTAATTTTGCTCAATACCCAGCTTTGCCCCCCTCTACTTTTTTCAAATATTTGTATTGGGTTGGTTTATTTTTATATTTATATATTAAATATGTTATGGTTATATACCACTTATATTTATATATATATGTATATATATTATACAGTATGTTAACTAATAGAAAAATCAGTAGCTTGAATACAAAATATAATGCAGATATTCTAATGTAGTTGTTTTTTAATGTAATATAATATGATTTAATACCTTCTTTTTACCATGATCTAAAAAATGTTTAAAAAACGCTTATAATACTCGTAGGTATTAATCCAATAAGTAATAAAGAATACACTTTACTCATTGACATTATTGGGTAATATTTGTATTTGTTTTATTCTATTGTTCGATATATCCACCATGAACTGCTATACACAAGTCAATTGTATAGGCCCGTGATCTTTGAAATTAAATTGACAAGTCGCTACGAATATTTAGTACATTTTTTCATTATAGCTCTAATTTCGTTACAAAAATCGTGAGCCTATGAAACTGACTTATGCATATCAGTTTATGGTAGATACATCGAGCGTATTATAAAATAAATAAAAACTATTACTTACAATTTCAACGAGTAATGCTTGGGTAAGTACCTATATTTGATTAGCATTAGTTATTGCCTATGGGGGCATTGGGCTATTGATCTACATTACATTAAAAACACTGCACTAGAATACGAGTGTCTGCATTATATTTCGTATTAGAGTTATCTACTGACTTCCCAATCAGTTAACATTCTGTACACAAGTTGTGACTCCCCCCCACGGTGAAAATTTCTGAGGACGCCCTTGGTGCCATACATCCTAATATCTTATTATTTCTATACTTTTCACTGTTGTATACTCGCAGTCGCAAACTCAAATTTTACTCAGAAATAGTTGGTTCGTAGTGTTCGTAAACGTCAGCAGGTACGTGCATAATATTAAATATTTATATATACATGTATTGTTTTTTCTATGCATGCCTGTTCGATAAGAATAACGTCCGAGCAGACCGTAAAGCATTTCTCGTGACTAGCTACTCGGAAGTAGAATTACAATTAACAAACATAATAATAAGTATTATTGTGTCATATTATAATCATTAAGAGTTATTTTTGTATTACCGTGTCGTTGTAATATTATAGGGAGGTCGTAGTTACCTATTTATTTATACTGTGTTCATTATGATGTATGTCTATATATAACTATTAACCTGCACTGCTGCAGTGAATACTAGCGGGTGACATTAGAAACTCGTCTTCTCTATAATGACAATTACAAAATACGAACTATTGTCATATTTTGTCTCAAGCGTCTTGGCACAAATAGGTTAATACATGTTTTAATATCTGATTCGTCAGTGAAAGTCTTTGAACTTGATTTTTGTTGAAAACATTAAACATTATTTATGTAGGTACCTATATATAAATTGTTGATTGGTAAACTGTATTAAATTTAATTTTTTAGTGGCTAATAGTATAGGCATTGCATACAAATTATATTTGACATTACTGCATAGTGCATACTATAGCATAGTATGGATGTAGACTGTAGATATAGGAGATATACTAAGAAGCAATTGCAGAAGAATCACAAAATAACTATATATAGGTATTAGGTGTATCCACAATTTAGCCATATGGTCATGGATAAAACAAATACCTAACTTAAGTTTTGTTTCAACGAACATTTTGGAGAGGCCGAGATGGTAGTGCGTAACATTTTTTAACTTCTATAATCACAATAATTGGTATGCACAATAATTACTCTTGTGGACCATTAAATGCATTAATTTCATAAGTATATCTAACTATGTATACAATTATTTAAGACATTTTTCATGCATGTTTATAAAAGGTTGTCATAAAGAAATTAATAACGAATAGGTATTAAGTAGGTATCACCCAAATATATTCAGCACCTTTATGATTCTATCCCCTGTAAAAAAGGCATTTTCTATCTGTACTCGGAGGCGGAACTATCGTAGTTGCAATACTATCACCAACAATGCTCACTACTATTTTTTACTTAACTAATGAAATAAGTTAAATTCTAATTTTTGGTATATTTTAAGTACAAAATACTTATAAGGACTACATTTTTTCAAATACTGTAGAATGCCAATTATCTAACTAATTGATGTCAAGATGTCCGGATACCTATATATTCTGATAATTTACCATTCACCATCTCCTAGACACACAATATACATACCGAGATATCGACATTGTGAAGAATGGTGATAGCTCTATAATCAGAGTTCGATAATAATTGTATGGAATAATTTTTCGATTCTGCAATGAGTGTTTTGATTTTACAATTTTTGTTTTATGTGTGTGTGTGT
>PVMI01080217.1:0-10384 GCA_008528875.1 Aulacorthum solani
TTTATAGTGTGTTGAAGCGAGGGTGAGAAGAGTTGGAATATTCAGGTCTTTATGGATTGTAAGGTTACTAACAATTATTTATATATAAAATAAATACTGTAGGTATTAGGTAGATTACGGAATCTGAATAATTCCAAATTATTATTTACAAATTCGAACGACAATTTTTAATGATTTATAATCCGACAAATCGTTAAGTTATAGAAGTTTAGGCATAATTAAAATTGAAAAATATTCAACTTATGGGTAGGTATTTCGTATTTTTAATAATTAGGTAGGTAGTTGTCCATAGATTAAAATAAATGTACTTGTACAGAAGTACCTATATCTAATCTATGGTTGTACTAATAACAAAATATATTTTACTCCAAATCCTGACTTGATCGATATCTAAGAAACAAAAGTAATTACTTATTTAATAACATATATAAATTTTGATTAGAAAAGTGCAAGGCGCTTTTATTTACTTTATTTTTCTAAACTTAAATTGAATAGACTCGACACCCGTTTTGTTTTGTCTTACTCATAATCATTCAAAAATTAAAGTATTACCCAGTTACAAATCTCAAGAACTGACGGAATGGTAATTTTTTTAATTTTGTGCCGTTCTATGTATAAAACGGTTTAAAATATGTTTTTATATGCCTATTTGTATACGTTTTTTATTTATACTACAAATAACTAATAAGTAGGTAATACATTTTGTAATATTGGTAATAATAGATATAGATATTTAAAAAAAAAACGTTGAACGCAAGGGTCGTATTTTTTGATTTCTGGATTAAGAGGTTTGAATTTATCATTTCGTGTTAGAGTAATTTTGGCTAAAAATAAATCATTGCGTAGAAAATATTAAAGATATTTTATTCATTTTGTGTAACGTTGTGAATATATTTAATTTACTCTTTTTATGCGTAAATTATTATGGAAGCACAAAAAGAAATAATTAAGCGGGTAACGTAATAATCTTATAATCTTAAAAAATGTTATTGAAATATTTACGGTTTTGTATATTAAATATTATATTCATTTAATGTTAGATTTATTTTATATCTAGAAATAATTGGTCCACATTGGTATATTTGCCTATTGGTGTAAAATTGAAAAGTTAAAAATGATATAGGTATTAAGGTCAGGTAATGAAGTAAGAATGTTTTTTTTTACATTCGTAAATATAGATAAGATACTAATATTTGTTTACAACTAATGAGTAAAATTAATAATTAATAAATCTTTAATGCGTGTAAATGAAATTATTGTTGTTTTACCGTTATTCTAAATAAATAATTGATCACTGTTTACTATGATAAGCGGACCACTAATATAATCTGAATTTAGAGTTTAGTATTGTACTATTTATGGTAGGTAATATTGAATTCCACTTTGATAATAGGTATATTATGTTTTATCTTTTGTCAATAATATTCTGTTAATATTATTAATTTATTATTTAAAATATTATTCGAATCCATAAAATGTATAGTAAGTATAACCTACTCGTATGAAGTCGAACTAATCTTGCTTCATAACTTCATAGGTACTAAATGTAATAGGTATAGTAAATCATTTTATTTAATTGATATTTACATCAAAATTAAGAATTATTTAGTGAAGACGTATTTAACTTTTTTTCTTATATTATTACTGATTTGGTTGTAATTAGTTTTACATCGTAAATTATGTACAAACAATTTTTGTATTCATTGCCTAAACAACAATAGAAATGCATAGATATTTTCATATGTAACCTGAATATTTTTGTAGATTAAACGGAACACACGATGGCTCCTGTAATTAAAATTAATGGTTTGAACTTAAAGAGGTTATCAATAATAATGAACAGCTTTTAAATGCTATTTTGGAAGATATATAAGATTATAAACTTAGTTTTAATGAACATGTTAATTGTTTTTTGTTATTTTTTTCAAATAAGTAATACTATTAAGATCAATTATTAAAATTTACATTCGAATATGGTTAAAAACATTAGATGATATTGTCCCTCTGTAGTTATACATTTCCTGGCCATACAATTTACAAATTAATTAAGGCAATTTAGTGAACCGACGTGATGAAACATTTTAGTTAAACCATTTCTATACATAGTCCCTCTTAAGCTGGTAATATATGTGCATGTCTATTGTCTATATCAGCTTATACTTTCTAGTTTTCTAGTTTTAAATGTTTATCTATGTATAGTATATAATATATATGCATATTTAATATTTATTATATAGATTGTGTCTATTTTATCATAAATAAAATTGGAAAATATTAATGAAAAAAAATTGTTGTGCACTTTAATTCATTTTAGACGCAGAGTGAATATTATATTGATATTAGGTACAACATATGAACATAATTTTATTAAAAATTATAATTATTAATTTATTGTTAACTCCAATCATTGCTATTGATGCTGTAAACAATAATTGATTATAATGAATTAATGAATTTACGTATTCTTAAGCTAACGGTAAAAATATTGTCTGTGTTTCTACCTTAGCTTATTTTACGAAATTACATTTTTTAAGCATGTTATGAATAAATTTTATTTTTTGTAATATTTTAAATACTCATGACTCGCTTAAGAATTGAAATATCAAAGAAAAGCTGAGACTGAAGCTCATATAATGTTCTTACATTTAATCTTTATATTCGGTCAGTTCACTCTAATATTTAAAACTAACTACACGATTACACGAATATACGATAGTTTCTAATGAAGTAATCGCAAATTTGGTATGCCAATGCCGTACGTTTGTAGGTTTGTCCGATGTACATGCATGTAGTATACTATATAGTGTCCTCCAGATTGATTTGGCCTGGTAATTTAGTGAAGTAATTTTGACTCGTAGTTTATTCTATAATTATATTAAAATCAGCTTATTTTATTGCCGGAACTTTATTTTTGTATTCATTATGTTTCTTTGTATTTACGAATTGCGCGTTCCCTTTTTCAGGTCATCTGGGTTTCGATCAACTATTTTATTACTAAATAATATATGAATCTATTGGCTATTAGCTTAGTTAGTTCATAGTATTACTCTTAATATCTATCCTAACTTGTTTTGAACAAATAATAGTATATTCAGGTACATAGCTACTAATTTACGTATTTTAATTAATTATTTTTAGTTGTTCATAAAAAAACTGCTACAAATCTGCATCAAATATCCTATAAAGTGAATTAAATTTTTGTATTTTTTTAATTCATAAACCATATAGGCATGCATTTTTTTAATTAAATAATAATTGTAAAATAAATAAGTACCTACTGTTTAAATGATACAATAATTTACTATTTTTTTTTGTTTTTGCTAATTTTAATTTATATTTTTATATTACACAATTATTTAGTTAGGTAGGTATTCATATTACAATAATTACTGAACTGTTTTTGTACGCATTATCAAACAACCTTAAGAGGACGCTACACCCGCATGTGTTGTCTCCATCTTAGAAACGTAGAAAATAACTAAAACTGTATTAGGGCTTTACAATTTTTCTCCCTCAGTATTTACTGTAGAATTATCAAAATTCTTCAACTCATAGGTAAGAACTTTATCTGTGTCCATAGTGTTGTTATTTTTTTGATAGCACAAACCAATAATTTTTTATTATTAAAGAAAAAAATAATTTTTTTTCTTAAGCTAATAACTTAAATTATATTTATGTTATCAAAAAATAACGACATCATGACACAAATTAAGTTCTTTCTTATGCGTTGTGGAATTTTGATAATTCTACTATAAATATTAAATACCGAGGGAGAAAAATTGTCCCGCGAAAGTACGGTTTTCGCTATGTTCTATGTTTGTAAGACGGAAACAACACATGCGGGTGTAGCGTCCTCTTAATGGTATTTGATTATAATAATAATAATAGTAAACCTTTGCTTAACCTAAGAATATTACTAAATAATTAACTAATTGTATATAAAAGTATTTTTAACAAATTTAGGCAATATGTAATATGTAACGATAACGTCATGTGATTTATTCTGTGGTAGTAAGAATCTTAATAATTTAAAAGTAGTAAAAGTATTTTCTACCACTCTACAACACTTACCTACCTAACAAGTAAATAATAACTAACAGTGTTCATCCAGACGGTTACTACTAAAGGTAGTTAACGTGTCTACAGGGGCGGACAGGATGTCCGCTTATTTCACTCACAGGTAGATAATGAACATTTATTCAACCACCTGTTCAAAAATGTGATTATTTGATGTTTCTTTGGGCACTTGTTTTAACGGAAATAAATTCTCACGCGTATTTGTTTCATTTAAGTTTTTTTTTTCAACAATTCCGTTGTACCTAGAAATTATTTTTGGATTGTATTTAATTTACTTTTTGTTTTTATTGTAGAAAATATACTCATATAACCTTTTTTTGTTTTAAAATCATGATCTCTCTAATTAGTAATTCAACATATTCTGAAGCGTTCTATCAATGAATTACCTCCCACATCAAGTTAAAACCAATAATGATATATTGTTATTATATTTAATACAGACTAAGTTTATTGAATAAATAAAAAAAATGCATTGCGATTACTTCAATACACCATTTTATATATTATTATATAGCACATATATAGATATATACATAGATGTAGACGTAGACGTATAATATTAAATAAAATATAACTTCTAACATTTTACAAAAGTACCTATGTATATAATAAGAGTAGTTTTGAAATTAATAAAAAAATATAAAATTATATAATAATATACACTAGCATAGTATAATAATTTATACTAACACATAGTTTGTTGATAAAATTGTTCATAGTTGTAGTTTGAACTCTATACCTTATAGCTTTATTATAATTTAATGTAATACAGAGTGTTTGCCGTATTTAATCTTGTACACTCTACATACCTGGACACTCCAGCTTCGTTAAGCTATTTAAATTGTTAGTGAAAATAATTATACTTAGTACTAAGTATTTAAATAAATTGACTCCGAAAAATCTCAATTTTTTGAAAAATACTTAAACGTTTTTATCGAGGTTTTTATTATGCGTTTAGGCAAACTAAGACATATAATAATAGTAATTAATGTACTATAATATTGTTGTCTCTTTAATTTTTGATTTAATAATTAATTTCCATTATCATATTTCATTATTTCAAGTATAAATGTATAATTATTAGAATAAAGTTGTAAATGTAGAAATTACAGTGAAACACACTGTACATATTTACTTGTTTTATTTGTTTTATTTAATTTACCTATTTAAAGAATACGATCGGTAGGTACAAAATAAAAACGTTAAACATTTATTAATTTATGATAATAAATTATGATAATTTTCTACACTTACATTTTGAAATACATACTTAATAAAATAGAGTTTAGTGGTAATCAACTAGCAGATAAAACAGGAATAAAATATGTTGGACAAAAACCAAAATGTAAAATATATTTTACATCGTATAGTTAAAAACTTATTTTAATTTAATCAGTCATTTGTTTTAATAAGTAATTATTATTTTTTTTTTTTGATACGAGTTGATGTGATTCCATCAATTTTATTTTAATAAAGAATCATATACATTTTAACAAAAATATATGTTCTTAATAGTTGTAACTACTAATTAATTAAATTTGTAATTATTTTATTTCAGAATGGAACTACGAATCATGAAGGACTCTTATGCAATTCTGAATGTATTGTAAATCAGGTAATATCTGAGTATAAATTATATTCCTACTTTCATATAATAAATAATAATTTCCGCTTAATAAGAATTATTTTTATTTCTATCACTGATTAGATCTATTTGATATTATTTTGCATAATGTATTTATTTATGTAATAGGATTTCAAAAAGTGAAAAAAAATCTCCCTGAGAATATATTTTTTTTATATCCGGTGTTTATATATGCACCGTTTATGGGTTTCGTGTTGGCGAATGATACCTAGTTACATTCATAATGTGGTCAGGTGTAAAATGATTTTTTTGACTATAGCATTTATAATGCAGAAACCATAAAATTAATTACAATTACAATTTACAGTGTTTAGGGGTTTTAAAATAAAATACTCGATTTCATTCCTATAGTTTGTATCTACTTCTGTTTCCAGGGGGCTTCATCATAGTATTATATAAGTAGGTACTCAATTGTATTAAAAATTGAGATTTTCAAACTCTAGAAACAATTTATTAGAATTATAATATATCAAGCATTTGAAAATTAGCGTAACACAATATTACCAAACATTTTAACATAACTTTTTAACCGGATACAGTATAATTTATGTACAAATAAAGTAGGAATTTTGTAAAAATCTAAACGTCAGGTGGTGATTTGATGGGATATAAAGGGCGCTACGGAAGTTCACTTGACCGCTCACAAACAAACCGCTGAACAATAGGATGAACTAGACTGTGTATTAATGCGTAGATCCTTTTTCATGTTCATATTTCTATTAAATCTGCTAAACATTTTCCCATATTATTTATGTACCTTAAAAATTATTTATAATTTATAACTATTTATAGTCTATTTGTTATACTATTGATTGTGTAGTTAATTTGATTTTATAAATTTAACTTTTACTTAGAATGTATTATTTTACACTTTATTTATTAGATTAAAGTTAAATTATTCAGTAAAAAATAAGTTATATACATGACGAGGATGAAAATTATTATTTTGTCACTGTTAATGGCTTGTAAAAGTACTAAACCATGAATAATGTAATTTGTAGAATTTAGTGACATCCTGTTTCATCTTGACCAATAATAGGTATATTAAACATTAAATATTACATCTACCTTGGAAACCCTGTTAATATTTAATTTAGTTATCCGAGTATTTTATATAATATTGTTGTAATTAATTATATCCCATATATATTGTGTAAAAATTTAAAATACTACAAGTACCTACAATAATATTAATTGTATAGGTGTCTTATCGTATGCTGTACCTCTAAACAATTAAATGAATATTTTTATTTTAATAGAAAAAATTATAGCGAGTAGTTTGTTTTTCAAAAATTGTGTAGTTTTAGGTAACATTTAAAATCAGCTCGCCAGGTTATTATTATGCGTAATTATTTTGCAGTACAGAATAATTGAATCAAGTGGTCGGGATACTTGTACATATTTCGCTGTGAACAAATATTTATTGAACGTTTCCTGTCTTGTTGCAGACAATAGGAGTTAATTGTAATTTATATAAAACCATAATCCTTGGTTCATACGTGAAGATGAATCTTTGTATATTTCATACCTCATGGATAAAAATAAGTCACATTTGACATTGTCTTTTTTAAATTTCATTTTCTAAACTCATTGACTTCTGATTGAGGGGAAATATTTAAACAATAATCTTGATTTTACTTTTATGGTCTAATAATAAAAGACTAAGCACTCGATACATAGGCATGCAGTATCGTATACCTGATCGTATGTACGTATATATTATATATATATACTTCAAATTAGAAAGGCAGTCATATTAATAAATGTATAGGTATATATGTTGTATTAAAACATTTTTATAACACTCCCTATTGTCTATGCCAATTATACCATATGATAACTAAATCCAATTCAACACGACATGACGTAATTAAGGTAATCTTTTGAATTTTCGTGTTGTACTCGAAAAGTCCTTTGAATATTAATAGTAGTTGTAATTTTTTTACCATGTTTTAGGTACCTGACCTTACACGTAAGTCATAACCACACCCATGAAACACTATATGTTAAATTCAATTTTTGATCGTCACTCAGTTATTTTCACACAATTAATTATGGAGTATAGACAATTTAGCGTCGTTATAAATAGAAACTTAGAATACCTATATCAAGTTTTTTAAATGCTTTGAGAAAAAGAAGATTATTTATTTTACTTTTAAAAATATTCATATTCTCAAAACAAAACAATTTTTTTTCTTCACTTGGGAGTGTAGTTACTAGTTTTTATGTACCTACCGAATTATATTGTATAACTTTCAAAATATTGAATAGTTATAAACTTATAACTTACCATATCATCATACAACATCGTATGTAATAAACACATTGTATTACCTATGTATAATATAATATTTAATAACTATTATGGCATTATTTAAGTTTTTTCTAGTCTATTAGTACACAAATGTTTGTGTTTGATGTAATAAAGAAGTGTGATCAGTACGTTTAATAATAATTATTACTACTAAACAAAGTCAAATTGATATGAAGGGGCTCTCGACCCGCATTTGTGGATTGACTAATAAGTAACCCTGACTATTATTTTATCGAATTAATACATTGTTAGGGTCCCGGATGATGTACCGTGTGAATTGCTGTGGATCTGGTCAACATCGTTTAATTTAAATAAAAACAAAAATGTATTTTTATTTATTACTGCTTTATTACATTTTGCCTTGAGTTAAAAATTGTACATACATTGCTTTTGTCTGAGTGATCGTTATTTTTATGTGAAAACTTGTTATTCTCATTTATCATTATTAAGAACAATAAGTTATTATGTCATTTAAGTAATAAAATCAAAATATGTAGTGTATCAAGTTAACTAATATTTTACGCCATTAAATATTGAGTTGATTTTTTTATTCATTCTTCTGTTAAAAACTTCTTAAAACATCCATGTTCCATGTTTAAGTTGAATCTGTATTCTAGTATTGTAGAATGCCAGTATATTGTTTGCAACTAAATACCTACTAATAACAGCTATATTATTATACAATATATATTTTTATTTTTACACTGTCACTTTTTAGTTATTATTTTAGGACGTTTTAATCGTATCTTTTAATGTCACAGGTGTGACTTGAATATTTTCTTCTAATGTATTATATATGTTGTATCATTGTCAGAGGGAGAAGAAATTCTCCAAACTATTCCATTAGCTCCCCAAAAACATACAACTTTTAAGTTAGACATTGATATTATAAATATTACCCCCCTTTTGACATTTTTATGGATTTCCACCTATGTCTCCTTTCTAAATAAATTCTACCTACAACTGCTTAAATTTTGTACATTCATATTCTAAATTGATTCATCATTTTACAAATTAAAGAAGTATAATTTATTGTACAATAATAACAGTATATTTATTATAATTAGCTACTTTATCTGGCGAATGTATGTTCCGAAAAAACAAAATATATAAACCTTCAATAAATTTTAAATACTTATAAGTATAGACATATAGTTATATAGTTTGGAGTACCACCTGGCACCTACACAAACGACAAACGGAATCGAGATTTCCGCCGGCCGTCAATTAGCAACCAGTACACGATAACCGAAATGTACCGGAGCCACTTCTGTTTAGTTATAACTTATAAGTTATACCTAACTTATAATAAAGCTGTGACCTGTGGATTCGTCAATAGTACAATATTATTCTCACCTTACAAGGACCTTTAATTTGTAGTTTTGGTAACATGAACTGTGATTATACCATTATAGATAGGATAAAGGATATCTGTCGAATGTCTGAGTATCTGACTATTGACTTATTAATAAGTTTAATCTATTTGTCTGATATACAGTATGGACTATAGAAATATCTGTAATCGTGGATATAATCGTGAAGTGCTGAAATGTGAATTAACAATTATTAAAATCGTATTAAAATCGTATTAGTGTCACTATCAGTTATCACTTCAATAAATTATTAATTTGTTGGAATTTCTCCAACTGAAAAACAGTGACTATAAATAAATAGTATATGCCTGCAATTCATGACCATAGACTTAATCAAATGCCAACATATTATTATTTATTACTGTGTTAGTTGTTTACTCTTACCTTTTAATTTCTGAGCTCAGCGATAAATGTATTAATTTTACAAGATGTATTTTTTATTGTATAGATGTATACACAAATCGAAATAATACTTTGATTTTTGAATAATACTTAATTTGTGGTTTTTCGCTCAGAATCGTTTTGCTTATAAAATATAAATACCATGATTACTTACGTATATAAATATTATCACTGAATTCTTATTTAATATATATCCATTACAGTGACCCATTCGACACTTACTATATAGCAGAGTGGTTGCCCACCTTTTTTAAAATTAATGTTTGTTAGGTTCGTAAAATATAGTGTATATACTATGTACCGGCTACAGCTAATAGGCTATTGCATACTCAGCATAGTAATATTATTAATATTTTTTTTTAAAGATAGATCGATTTTTTTATCTTCAAATCAGTTTAGAACTTAGAAGTCACATGTCACATCAGTGATGGCATAACTTTTTAATTTGTAATAATTTACTTTGATTATATTTAAGAGTGCGCCACACCCGATTGTGTAATTCTCAGTCTTACTGTTGTACAACATCATAAAATTTAAATTCACAATATGTTATAACTAGGGCTCGGATTTATA
>PVMI01080219.1:0-12129 GCA_008528875.1 Aulacorthum solani
ATATTATATTCTATATATTCAATATCAATTGTTCTTAAATTATATCTAAAACAAGCTATGAATATTTATCAAATTTTAATTTAAAAATCACACACCCCAGAAATATAAAGTGCAGCAGCGTGCGCGTGCGTTGCCGGCGACAAGTCGAATGAACGAAATCGAATGTGGGTTTATTGGTCGGTTTCCGATGTGAATACGGCGCGGCGGCAGCGGCAAAAGAAAGTAGGCTAGGCATGACACTGTATATAGCCAGTGCCCGGAGTGTGCCTAACAACAAAACGACACGGAGGACTCGTGTACATACCCTTTCCATTCTTCTTTGCGATCTACAATATTTTATTTATATATATACATTACAATACACCTGGTTCGTCCTGCAAGCAGTCCAGGGGCGCGTGGTCAGTAATATAAATTTTTTTTTTACACCTTGCAAGTTGCAGGTGGCAGGTCCATCGCCTCCGTCGAAAAACGTTGACCCCACTCTTGCGATTCCGCAACTGGATGCATATTCTTTGAGGCTTTGGTGGTTATTTTATTAGATACTTAAAATTTTTACACTGTTCAACAACTTTTGAACTTTCTTCAAATTTTTTGTTCGCTGAGAGGTGGCGGAAATTTGACTATATAATATGATAATCGATAATCCAACGGTTTTATTGATTAGGTACTTTTAACTATGAACAAACCTTTTGATGGGGAAACTGATTATGGGGGAGGGGGGGGGAGAGGAAGGAAAAATCACAAGATAGTTGTAGAGTCCTGTAATTTCATACGTCGCCCGACAACAATCTATAGTTAGACCTACCACCGTAAATCGATCTTTACGTACGAAAACACGATTGAATAAATATAATAGATTGTCAGCCGCACAGTTATCACAGACGCTGCTTCATAATATTATTATAATATACTTAACATGCCCCATGTTTGATATACGTATAATAATGGTAGGTATATGTATATCAATTCGACAATGACGACGCGTGCCTCGTGGTCTTTATAAACGAGTGAAGGGAATAATTACATGTTGGCATAGGTACGGGTTATCACTATTGTATCTACATCTAACCGGTTCGTCTATTCGTTATATTTCATTTATTTTACTGAAAATTGCAGCACTATCTGTACCTATATATAGGCTACATACACATATTATATTATTATACCGTTCGTTTGGTTCGAGACAATCTTTAAAAATATACGTCAGCTAAATGATACATTTGTACATTTCGATTATTTGGAAACTTTGCACCCAAACTCTCGTATATATATACCGAATTATTGTAATGGATATGGATTCGTTCAAATTGGTCAAACGAAATAACCTAAGCCCACGTTTCATTTCAAGTTCTACACATTACAATTTTAACATCCACTTTCTAATATCAGCTCGTGATCAACATTTGAAGAAGACAATTAAAAATTATTAGTTATATCTGCAAACCATATTAAACAATTCGTTCGTCATTTTTTATATATATATTAGAAATAACGGATTCAGAGAAACAATACATATCTTATGTCATAAATCAAATCAAATATCTATACTAAAGTATAAAAAAAACGTTTTTAATTTTTATGATAATAATTATAAATGTTATCATCGGATAAAAACTACTTGTTACTGCAAGAGGCTGATACAATGAGAATAAATTTTCTTTATTCATCAACGTCTCATATACTGAACATACTAATATGTAAGTATTGGTTTTCTAAAACAAATTTGACTATTTACTTAATTTTATCTCTGTACAACTTATATTCTTACACCGTTACACGTTATATGAATTATTAAAACGAACAAATTCACCCACTTAAAAGCCAATTGTTTACCTTAAGAAAATTTGTAAAAAAAAATCTTATTCCGTTTGTTTATTGCTGGTGAAATTAATATGAAATAAATGTATAGAAAGATGTATTTTATTGCTAAATTACTGTCTTGTCTCACGTTATGATTCCGAAAACTTCTACCTTGCATAATGTGTTCATACCGGTTAGGTTAGGTCTTACTTTTTTACCGTGTTTTGTATGTGTAAATTATACTTGAAAAGATTTTTATGGTCACTTGAGACGAATCTAGTCCAAAATTGCATAACACCCGTTGTTTCGTTACATATAATGATATGGACTTATCGTTGTTCTCACGTGTCATCTAGACCGAAGAACGAGGACGGTATTTAAACGTATCGGTCGCGAGTTTAATAACCATCCACTTTTCAACGTTCAGATTATTGAGGAGCTGGATAGTTTGCAAAGTATTGACATCATGGTTGCAGCTTGCAGGATGTGCGTTGTCTTTATTTTTAGTCCCTAGGTCTATACAAAACTAAAAGGAAAAAACTTTAATCTACTTCTGATATATATACATATTTGTATATTATACAACTGCATGAATTATAATATGGTATAATATTATATTAAGCATCTACTATATCCAGGAGCTACTAGTATGTATTATGCTAAATGCTGATAGTTACATCGGTTTATACTCATTAGTCATTACTCGTGTTTGAATGTAATATTCTAAAATTGTTGTAAACATAATAATAATTAAATATTAATATATCAAGTAAATGACTAATAAAGTTAAATTCATGTTTGAAATTTAGCTTAAAAAACCACAGCAGTGATTACTAATTATTATACTTATAATTTGCACAAATGTCTACGCCACTTCCCCCCCCCCACAATAAACCCAATATTTATTAATACATATTTTGTGTCACATACAAAAAGAATAATTTAAGTTTTAAATTTTAGAAATATTAAAATTTTCAACAATTAATATTCGTTGAATAACAATAAAATAACAAAAATCGTCTAACCAGAGATCATTATTTTATGTTTTTAAGCTATTTATAAACATTTGAAATTTTCAATATTTTAGGTCAAAAATATCCAAATATGGGTGCTAGCGTATGTGACACTGGCGCCCGCAATACAAAATATGGATTTAATGAGTGTTGTAGTGAGGGGGGGTCTACATTTTGAAATTGTGGTTATAAATGTGTAAAAATTGTACGACAGTTGCTGATGTGGTAACTGAAATTATTGAAATTATTTCAAACATACGGGTCATGCAGATCAATTTCATTTATTTTATTTTATACATGCGTAATCATAATAAGTAATAACATACACAAACAAACATTACTTCTAACAGTAATATAAAAAATTATAGGTATACAAAACTTAAATAAAGTAAATTATTTTTACTTTTACAATTTACGATTTTTAAGGTACCTGTATTACATGAAATTCTGATTACTCAGTATTATTTACTAAAATCAATTCTATCAATTTATATAATTTACTATTTACATATGTTGTTGGAGTTAGATAACATTAGAGATCAAATATTGAAATTACACTAGACACACATGTAGAAATCTACACACAGTACACACATGTAGAAATCTAAGAAAATGCAACCAATGTATAATGGAATTAATATTATTTAGGAAAAACATTTTTATTGAATTTCTAGAAACAACGATATCGTATAATTTAACAGCATCTATTTCCTTGCAATAACTATAAACAGATTAATGTTTAGTTATTAATTATTATTTAAATAGGTAATTCTGCACACAATTTTGTTCATGATAAAAGCATTGATGACTATACAAGCAAGATAAACAAAGATAGGTACTAAATAGTATATATTGTAAATACCTTACCTATTGAGTACTAATTATCGTCAAAACTATTTCATCAATTAAATATCTGCATTAAATCTATCGCATTTCGTTTAGAAAAACATAAAGNNAAGTCAATGTAAATATATCAAATTTCTAATAACTGTAAAATATAATATTATTTATGATAACTATTATAAATTAAGCAATACAATTTGTAGTATCTTATACAAATTATAATAGCACCTATATACTATATAGTATATAGTAAAAAAAGCACTGCGTATAATATGTAAACAATTTCAAGGTTTATTAACGTAACGACTAAACGGTCTAAACAACATAATTGGATAGGATGCGTTCTGATCGGCTCTCTAAAACACAACTGAAACTGTAATCGGTCTATCGCGTTAAGATCCGAGATAGTATAAAAATATATAATCACCGTAAACAATAATAGATGTTATATAAACATAGAAATAATATTATTATTAGATAGACTTTCCGATCGTCTCCAAAATATTTTACTACATATTATTTCAGTATAGTATTTATACTCAGAAATTATATTCAAGCTGTAATTTATTTACGGCAGTAGTCACTGTTACTCACTGATTAACATAATATAGAATGAAGTAGAATAGTAGAATAGTATGCTATTCTACTTAAATAAATCGCTTATCTAATAGTATAAATTATTTATTCTGTGATTCAGTGCTGTACATATTTATAAAACAAACGAGCCGCGCAAATTAACTATATTATATTATGTTTTATGAACTAGTTTAGTGATTTTTGGCAGCCTAGCAAATACTTTACCATTACACCACGTATTGCCACAGACGTAACAACAAATCGTCATTTGCTCTAAATAGTGTATTATTCAATCATCCGTAGGATACACCAAATTGTTTTTCTCGGATTTGATTGAATACACTTTCAGTGTTTATACGATTTTTAAACTGTTTACAAACACTACGACCAGATTTGTACTATTACCAAACTATGTGATGAATTAACATAAAGATATGCATACGTAACGACAATGGAAAATACTCTTACTCCAAATTGCTCTGCGCAGTCAATGAGTATAGGTACTATTGAAATTGTCGATTTCTTTCGACAAAGGAGGTAGTTTTTAAATTGCAAAATAAAAGGTGTTGCTGTTATCACAATATTGTGCGTGGTATACTGGTATCCATGCCCGGAAGACCAAATAACTACCTAAAGATGGGGATAGACGAAATGATCTTTTTTTATTTACTGCTCTGGACATGCAAATAGTGTAATAGCAGGTTTGACACGTAATTATAACATAAACATTATCAAACCATCAAACTTACAAAAAATCCAAGCATTTCAATCAACTTTTCTCCGCCTGATAACAGTAGTTACAGTGTTCACCCTTCCTCGTACCTAACCACACTTTACACACCGACGTACACATAGACTTATGAAACTGCATTCAACCTTTACAAACGACTTCGATCCCGCCTAGCTAACCCATCCAAACCCCTTTATTAGAGACCTCGACTAAGATAGTATATCCTCGGAAACCCACCTAAACGATTCGCTCGCCAATGGTGCAAAGACCTCTTAAATTTTTTTAAAAATTACTTAATTATAATATCAAATAAAAATAAATCACTGCTTTAGTACCGCTTTATATTTTTATCGGTCATTTACATGTATGATGTATCCGTGTCATACCGCTCAAATGCTTAAAGAAAAAAAATTTTACAGATTGTGTATTTGAAAAAAAATTAAATTACGGATTCTATGTGAGTACGTTTACACATAATTCAATGATTATCTTAAAATAAGAAAAAGCAAAACTATAATATACAATTCTGATTAATTAATTTGATTTTATTGTTCTTTTTATGATGATAGAATATAAATTGCAATACTATTTCATTACTAAATTAATTAGTAAATTTAATCACGTTTGTTTTTCAAATCAGTGTCATCAAACTATAGAATATAATATATTTCAAGGCACAACAGTAAAATCAATAAATATAAATGAAAGCATTTTAAATGAGATCTGATGGAATTAATATCGAGAAGAAGAATCGACACATTTTAAAATGTAGAAATAGCTGGTACAGTAACAATATAAGTATATGTAAGTATGTAATTATAGGTATTTAAATGTGTTCACAATCAAGAAATTGCTGAGGCAAAAATTGTTCTAAATTTAATATGTTATTAAATCCCTCCTTTGTTCCAATTAAATCACCAGTTTATTTATGTACACATTTAAACCACTCTATTGACTATTGAGAAATAATAAAACTATAAGTAGGTAGTTATACCTAGTATCTACAGAGTACTATATATATATATTTCAGACACATCTAGTTATTTCAAAATAATCCAATTATGGTCTATTAAAAAAAAAAGACATGAACATGTTTTAAATAACCAATCATTTTATTAAACATTTTTAATCATTTTTTGTCTCGCAATTTGTATAAAATATAATATTAACACCCATTTAAACACTTGAGCCAATATTATGACCTTACTGTAATTATATAAATTATTGAGATGAGTAAACCTTATAAGTTATAATAATATGTACCGAGGCCCGGATATAGAACCAGCTAGTTACAGAGTTTAACTCGTTGAGTTGGACTAAATTTTAGTAGATTAAGAATTAATATTTGANNTTTGAATTTTTTTTTATTTATAAAACATAATTTTATTACTCTTTAATATTTTATCATACAGAAATTATTTTTTTTTTTTTAACAGAAGTTATCAATGGCGTCTATATAAGGCCATTGGACATAAAATTGAATACATTATTAATAAACAATAGTTAACACATATGTAAGTCAAATTATAAAAAAGTGTATACATTTTATTAAATTGGATTGATGAGGTTTATTTTTGATGTGAATTCGAGTAATTTGATGTTGTTTGTCCACAAATCCTTCAACCTATAATACTTAAGAGCTTCTGAAAGGTAATCGGAACTCTAATTCTCTCCTCTCCTTCTCGTACCTTCTACATTCGATAAAGATATTTAGATATGTTTAACTGTGAGGAAGTTAACACAGTTGATACCTATTACAGGTGAATCATTTTTTTTCATTATAAGTATTTGTGTGCAAAGCTGAGGCACGTACTTATGTTCTATTCTGAGGCGGTTAATGAAGGTATCATGTTTTCTTGATGTGTTGTCAGGGGAAGGCTATATAAAATATAGATGGTTCTTTTATACATCAAGTTACATTTTTATGTTTTTGTTTGATGAAATTATTAAGTGTCTTAGTTAAATAAAATTAATCTGTAAAAATATATATGATAATATATTATAATTTATAAGCAACAACTGTGAACTGATCCCTACATAGGTTAGCTATAGGTTATCTGCAGACGTATTATGTATTTTCTATATAGGTAGGTATAGTGTTAAAGTATGATTCAATATTTTGAATGCATAAAATTTTAATTAATAATTTAAAATAATATTATAACATTTTAAAATTTTAAAATTTGACTCAAATTATAGATTTATGATAAAATTAAAGAATTTATCTTTCTGTCTTAAAAGCTTTCATTTGAGAATAATTGCTTTATAATTAATATCAAGGATAAATAAATAAATAAATAAAACTGGTTAGATTTCCATATATAATGCATATTATAAATAATAGTTTGATATAATTTCATAAGATAAAACAAAAAGATTTATGGTGACCAATAATATAAGAATATGTAAACGTAAAAAAAGTATTTAAAATTGTATATGATAATTCACTATAGTTAACCCTCCCCCCATACATAAATATATTACTTTCAAAATTTCTTATTAAATAAAAATTTAAAACTTTATGATATTTACTTGAATCTGGATGGTGGACGAGTCGGCATAAATTGAAAATTGAACAGTACATGTTCATAAAAAAAACTAACAAACAATTCTAAATATCGCTTATAAAATATAAATTATGGACGGTTATTATAACTATAGTAAGGTATTAGGCATTAGCTTTAATTTTTAGTTTTTTTAACATCGTTATGGCATGCAATCCAAAAAAAAAACATTTATACGTTGATATATTTCTATTACTTAACCAATTTTATAATAACACGAACAATATTGTACAGATACGTAAAAAGAAATCATGTGAAATATAATATTTTGGAAATAGTTTATCAAATTAGGTAGATTATTCATATATTTAGAACCTTGTTTTATTCTGTATCATGATTAACACGTGAAAATAATAATGTGTAATCTGAGTATAATAAAGAAATTAAATCGAGAGGTTAGTAAAAGTAACGTGTTGTTTATACATCCGTATATATATATAGTCATTTATGTACGGAGCTACCTATATAATATCATATATTATGGGTAGGTATCTCAAACATATAATTTTATAAAAATGAAATTCATATTTACCAAATACCGATCTAAGAAAATACATTGTATAATGTAGAATATGTTGCACCGGCATTTTTATATGATCCTATTATCAATAGACAATAACTACCTAGCATATTACTACTTAGCATATTATTACCTATGGGCTATGAGCTATGTTTAGTTTCATCATAGTTTTATCATACAGTATTTAATGTGTTTTTGACACATTAAAGTAAAGTTACATGGGCACCTACCTCGTACCTAAAAACCTGAATTATTATAAATATATCAATTTTTAATTAAAATATTTTGACATATTAAATGTAAGACGACTACAATAATATCCATATTACAATCATTAAAGAATAAAGTACCTAGGTAACACATAAAACTTCACAATCGCGTAAAAATAACAACATCAACAACAGTTTTAAATTTGATAGATTAATCGTAGTACCTGTCAATAAAAAAAATATATGTACAGTGCCAGGTGGGGAACAAAAGGCCAAACGCCTATGTATTTTTTTTATTGATATTTTAGCAGTAATTGGTGTCTATGATAATAATTAATGATTCATATGATATGTAATTAATATATGCTGAGTGCCCGAGTTAAACACGTGAAGTCACAGATATATATTTGTGTCCAGACTGTGTACGGATGGAATATGGAGTATAGTATATTGGTAATAATTTGTGGAAAAATTGAGATAGAAATTTTTTTAATTGTACACGGTTTTTTCGTTGACCATCCCCTTTTAGAAATCCTAGCTACGTCACCATTTATGTGTTTATATTATATAGTACCTAAATTAGTACAATATAATAATCTACATTGGTAAACTTACCTATAAGTAACCTATATAGGTAAACAATATAAATTGATGACCAAATTTAAGCTTTTAAATTTTTAATGCAATTAAGTACATGACAATATTTACATAGGCAATAAATTAAAATATATCCCTTTTGGATGTTGACCATTTACACACTGTACATTTTACAGGCTACAGCTCGATAAGAAAAAAAAAATATAACCCTTAAATAGAAACAATTACTTCTAAATGATATGTGCAGACCATCATGTTTTATACAAAACCAAAATAAATAGGTAAATTGTCTACACAACTTATATGGAAACAGTAATGATCTTACAGCCGTATTAATAATTTCTACAACTGTGAAATTTAATCCTTATAAAAAAACCAACTTTAAATATTGTTTTAAAAAATAATATACATGCTCGCAACGATTCACAAACCGAATACGTATCGCAACATTATACTGTACATATTATAATATGAGTATGTTAATATTATTATACTCATTGCGAAATGGTGTAGAAAGCGTAAGTGAGACCATATAGTTTTTCCTTTCTGCTATTTTTGTGTTTATAAATTTTTTTCTTCCATTAGATTAGCGGTTTATGTCCAAGACCGCTACACAGGGCTCGTTTTCGTTACGGTCATAAAATCCACACTGTTACTTTTTAAAACAACAGTGCACGTACCTATACCTACTAACCATAAGGATTCATTTCCCGTGCAAGTGTAATTGGGTTTCTGAACATTCGAATGAATACGCGTAGTTATTAGGCACAAAACTACACGGCATCATGCGTGCACGATAGTTATATAAGATATATTTTTTTCTCCTCTCCATCCAATGCAAATTATTTTATGTGGTGCATTCGTCCTAATGTTGAATAATAAATATAGTAAACAATGATATAATAACATTATTATCAAGGCCAAAAGTTATAAATCTCCGACTTTCTACCAACTTTTATACCTCTATAACTAGTTAAATATGTTTTCCTCAATTTAAATTTTGACTTTTCACCACGTCTTGTTCCCACTTAAAATTATACACACATGGTCATGTACTCTTATACGACATTGTAAGATTTATATAAATTATATGTATATGTATATATTATATTATCGTGATTAATATTTTTGATTATCCAACTAACCAAAGAGTAAGGGCCTTAAAAGTTACATGCAAGTGTTATTTCTTTTCAAAATACTGATCACATAATTTGAAAAGAAATTTAATAAAACACAAACTGATGAGCATAATATATACAATAAAATCTTAAATTAATACTTAACTCAAAATGTAAAGAAGAATGTATTATGTTTGTAAAACATATTACAACATTTAAAATTTAATAAACGTTTTTCCTAGGCATACTTAAATTTAATGTTCGTGACGTTACCTTCACAATTATATCTTTATGAATTACTGTGCAGTACATCTGCTGTTTACTAGTTTCAAACATTTGAATCGCTTTGTGGGTCGTTTATAAAATATAAACGATAAAAAAACATTTTACGCTCAGTCGCTCACGTTATAGCTACATTAGTTTTAAAATTGATCCATATATTATATGGTATGATAAAACCTCAAGGCAACAACATTGTTTATGATTTTCTGAAAGCGATATTCGACGTTTTAATTGTTGTATGCGTTATGCGTACAAAATTACAAAAAAAATTATGTACTCAAAACTTGCTTCAACATTAAAGTATCGAAAAAAAAATACTTCTAATAAACCGCAAACAATGTTGTTACACCTTAAGGTAACTAACTAGGTTTGAGAATAGGCTATTTCCCTACGGCACTAAAATTTAAAACCAACAAAGTTCATCGTGAACGACGTGAACTACATATTTACTGCTGAGCATGAATTTGCCATAATATGACGTTACGCACCCGTAAAACGCGGATACAACAAATAATGCGGGTGCGAGACGTCCTTTTAATAAACACCTAAATCTCGCCTCCGTCGAAACCTCTGAAGTTTCTCCACCACTACCGGTTTTATCGTGTTTTAGATGCCGTGTTCGGTATAATATACTTATCGGATGCACTCTGGACGATTACCTTAGCCTACATTTTGCACGATCGGGTGTGTCTTCTGCACATTATACACACGTGAGAAAACGAAACACTGGGGAGTAAACAATTAGGAAGATTATAGTCGGAATCGCCAAAGGCTCAACACGCTCCTTGTTAAAAAAAAATCTATTTTTGAACACCTATTATACTCGCGTTTTAATAGCCGTAGCCCGCAACCATAATAATATATAAGCATATACATACCTTCGGCTACTACTATTTACTTCTCGTCGTGATAACAATAATAATCAACTTCGTCGAGATCACGTTTGAACTCTGACCTCGTTCGCGGGCCGTTCCTCTGGAACTTTGGTCAAGTGTATGCTTATAGCCACCGCCGCCGTTTATATAGATGTAACTTCCTGCACAATTTGAACGCCTTAACCGCTTCGATTAAATTCATTGATCAATAATCGTGTCGGATAAACGATGATGTATACCTATATTATTATATACTATTCTCTACAGGACGCGTTGTTCTATGATAATCGATTGTCAGTTACCTACTGCAATATTGTTGCACCCAACTCGAGGTACAGGTGTGATATTATAATATACATTATAAAGGTAGGTATATTGTCTCTGTGAGTGTATTGTTTATAGCCGGTAGGTAAGGTGTACGATGCACGACTCGGCGGTCGTAACAATTATTATAATATTATATGTTGACGATATTACAATAATAATAGTTTATTATTCAGCGGACTGGCGGTTAGTGGTCGCACATTGTGCGGATAATATTAATACTATTGTTATCGTCAATTTTTCATCTCTGCGGACGCGATCACGTTCATTTCGCATTTTACTTTATGGGTGCACGAAAACCAACCCCGACTGCCGCCGCAGAGGAGGTCCGCGTGATTTGCAGGCGTTGAAGAATTATACATTATAATAATGCGCACACTGACATATTTTTCAGTCGATCGGTACATCGCGCGTGCTTACCATAATGTATAATAATAAAATCAATATAATAACACAACGCGTTTCAGACGAATCGGGTCGGAGATATTGGATTATATTGATATTATATTGTATATGGTGGGGCTGACCGTCGATAGTTTCTCGCGCGTCGGTTTAGTATGTATAATAACAACACAATTATTATTAACAACAACATATCCGCTTGGCGGTATTCGTTTCCAGAACGATTTCCACTGTATATACTTACTTAAAATACATTATTGTTGTATACGCACAGGT
>PVMI01080221.1:0-14088 GCA_008528875.1 Aulacorthum solani
AACCATTCAGGCTTTTTAATCTAAATTCATATTGTACTATTCTAATGTATTTGTAACAATAATTGTATTTTAATCATAATTGTTGAAACTAATTGTATATACAAAGTTTAAATAAAAAAAAAATAAAAAAAAAAAAGTATTATATGATAGGTAACGTTCCAATACAAGATCTACACGTCATGTAAGTCGACTTAAGATTAAAGTATTTACGATCTGTACGAATACAATTTGAATCTGGACATTTGGCAATGTAGTAACTACCATAGATCACATGTGTTTAAAATTTAGGAACATAAAAAGTCATAATGTTATGCAACATAGAATATGTTATAAAATATGTAGCTATAATTTATAAAAGAATTTAAATAGACGTGATATTGATAATTAAGTATGAGTTACAATTAAAACTGAAAAAAATTCATTATTTTTCCATTTGATCCATACAGTTGATACAAGTATATGAATAACTATGTGTTATGAGTTAAGACCCTGGTTTAAATATTACCTACTTAAAAACTCGTAATATGTTTGGTTTTAACGGCACCTGTCGATTTACACTGATTGGTGAGGGAAAAACTACTTCCAACCTCCATCCCTTCTATAAAAATAAAATATGGAAATACCTACCCATTAATGTTTTATAAATAGATTTAATAAAAAAAAAGTATTACTATTTATATTATAACCACCAAGACATTATTCATGTTTATAAGTTTGAACAAAAATCATGATTATGGGTATTATGATTACTGATAGCAACATTTTTTATTAAAAATATGTATTATAAAATATACATGAAGTATAATTTTAACACCCCTTCCCTTCTACCTCTACTTTGTATTACTTAGTTACGCCCATGACTCATTGCCTAAAAGACAAATCTGCAAATTATCTGGAGGATAGTCCTTCCTGTATACAGTCTACACGGCGTATATTATAGACAAGAGAAGTTAAAAATAATGCAATGTCCTCTATTCATTAATGCATGTTCGGTTGCGTCTCGTATCCTCTGAGGCACTGTGCTTTTACATTCCACGAAAATATAATTTCAGAGAATATTACGTTATTATGTTATAATAACCATTGAGATTAAACCTCAATCAACTGTATAATTTATGAAAAATTTGTTAAGTTTTACCATGCGTAATATAATAATAGGTAGTATATAAACACTGCAACGTTGTTTTGTCTTGCAATCGTTTCATAATCCATTCTGCAAATATTATACTAGTACTAAAGCTAAGGAATTTTGAGTTTCATTTAGGACTTGAGCACAAAGTGTGGACCGTCAGTGTTATTATTACTATATGATATTGTGACCTCGCAAAAACAACCAATATTTGGACAACGTCGTTCGCAAGGTCGTCCTCTACAACTGAAGACAAATCGGTTTATAACGCCTATTCTAATTATTTTTCTCTCTGTATATTATATACATGGGCACATACATAAATTATGATTTACACTTGCGAGCAAATGTTTAGCCGTCTCCCAGAACCTAGTTTTCCTTCCCGTCCGATGCAGAAGTGCATTTAGCCAGCGTGTGGGATAATATGTTGTTTCGTGAAAACGTTCAATAACGTACGTTACGAAAACGTTCACTTTTTAAAATTATTACAATTTATTACGAATGCGGGCAAATAGATACACGTAGGTAATTGGCCATGTTCACCTGTGCAATATAAATAACAGCGTTTAACAATATTATGCGTCCTTCGCCGTGTCGATGGCATTAGCGATATTATAATATTATTATGGATAACATTCTACACCGTGCTGGGCGCCCGTACCAAAGGCATACGCAATAATAATGTCGCTTGTTGTAGGCAGTACCTATACGCGAAATAAGATTTCGGCGATATATTAAACAGGAGGAGTTTCCTGGCGGCGCGGACGGCGAAACAGTAAATCGAAAACGAAACAATTGAAAAATGCAATCGAGACTCCCGTCTTTGCCGGCTCGGTGTCGGGTTCACTTAAATTTTAAACACACGTGAGTAATATTCGCTTGTCGAAAACTGCAAACGGCGTACCACAATATTATACGAACGTCGTGTACAATATTTGATGCATTCCTCATATAATATTATATGTTTGTGTTCGATAGTGCAATAGTGTGTAGGTCCTGTTTCGGGTACCTGTGTATAGGAGTGTGTTATTGTTGCAGTCAAGTTTAATAACATAACGCAATGTGCGGCAGACGACCGGCAGGCGGTATGCTCGTCCGCGAAACGTGTGTAGGCATATAGGTATATATTGTACTTACATATAGGTGGTGTACGCGTGTGAGAGATACTTATCGTAAAACAATAACGCTTAAACGCTGCGCGTCCTATGCATGGCATTAAACACGTAACATATTATAGGCCACGATATTCGTAATATACGATAATATGATAATATTTATTTATACGTTTAACGTATGACGCCACGTGCAGTGTAAAAGGGCCCGGGCGCAGTACGTCTTCGATACACATAATATTTAGGGCACGATTTGAATTTTTTCCGCCAGCCGGGTGACCCATCGCGAAGTGAGCCGAATGCACAATATCGTATTATTATTATCATAACGCAATACGACATAATAAATATACCAGATACCCGTACAGCTTGAGACTGCGGTGGTGGGCGTAGTATGGAGTTTTGAATCGTTATTTTGGAGATGCATTGTTGCGACGACTGTGTCCAGCGTGAAACAATCGCTTATTATGTTCTATGTACATTATTTACATATTGTACGCGCTTTACCATATTATTGTGACTACACGAGAGTTGTAAACATATTATGTGTGTGTGTGTGTGTGTCGTATAGCCCGCACTCGTAATTCATCGCCCGAAATATAACAGTCTCGACGTTATCCGCGGCAGCATATTATAATATATTGTATTATATACCTGCACTTATTTATGGGTAATTTTGGTGACTTTTCGTTTAAGCCAATAATTTTCAACAACAGCCTGTATTGTCATTATTATCGCGTACACAACACGGCTGTGCAGTGGAGATTAGCAATATACACGGGTTGGAGTTGAAAAACAAAAAGAAAATGCGTTTTCTTCTTGATGGCTACCTGCTCTATATTTTTCAGACCTATTATTTGGGGTCGATAGGCCGAAAAATACCATATAATATGTATATAATATTTTCACCGGTTTTATCATTTATGGGTAGACTATACATGTGTATAGGCACCTGGATAGCTATTTACCACGTACATAGGTATAAAATTATAAACGACACCTCTATGCACATTACGATATTAGAATAGTAATAATTTGAAATATATGCGGAATCGTAAATATTTGTGTGTGCCAATAATAACAAAACCAAATCATCGGCGGCCAAACGGGCCACCGTCCAGCGGAGCGGATAAAATATTATCGGACATTTACCGTTACAATAATACCTACGCCGCCGCCGCCGCATGTCCACCTACACGCGACCTATCGCGGGCAAAACGGGATGTACCTGTATTATGGACGACGACGCGATGACGAGTTCGCCTCTCGGAAATCGCGTGACACCAAGCCGCCGCCCGCGGTTTTGAGTCGAAATAGATATATTATGCGCATAGGCGTACCTATAGTTATTGGTGTACATTATATTTTTTTAGTTTTCTCGACCGCAGCGAGACCATTCTTCGGTTTCATTTGCACCGTTATACTTGTTTAATTTCGAATTATTTTTTTTTCCAACGCGCATTTTTCCCCTCTATAATTACTATATTACATTATTACCATCATTATTATCGGTATACGTTCGTGGTCGTCACGTGGTCGATGTCGTGTTTTTGTTTGCAGTCCGCCCGAGAGACAAACGAAATTTCAAATATTTCTCCATTCTTATAGGAAGCTGTATAATATATTTTATGGGCACCGTGTAATTCGGAAAACGTTATGCGTGTATATATAGTAAAAAATAAAAATGTACATTCATATACGTGTTGTGTGTGTGTGTGTGTGTGTTGATATAATTGAAAAGACGTGTGCCGTCCTCCGTATAAACCGACTGTGACTAAAAAAATGTAAAAAAAATAATAAAATACAAACTATCTGCTTTGAAAAATACCGTTGAAACGTTATTATTTTGACACCTAGTCGTCGCCTGGACTCGTCGTGGTCGCTGGAGTTTTTTTACTTTCGTCCGCTCAAGTATTATTATAGATGTAATATTAAGTGTACATATTACTATATTTTATAAAAC
This sequence comes from Aulacorthum solani, assembly GCA_008528875.1. Lineage (NCBI taxonomy): Eukaryota > Metazoa > Arthropoda > Insecta > Hemiptera > Aphididae > Aulacorthum > Aulacorthum solani. The sequence continues at coordinate 4,205 of PVMI01080221.1, forward strand.
GGTTTGGATTTTATTATAATATATACATACTACTCTGCGGTGGTACCAATATATTATTATACAACATATAAATATTATGTATCTAAATAACGTCAGGCAAGTTGTTTTTTTTATCCGACTGAAGACATTTTACGTACTAAAATGTAACAAGAAAAAATTGTTTTCGATTCAACGAACTCTGCTCATCTGCATACGAACTTACTGTAGTAATGCAGTCTGATATATACAGGAAAGTAACCGTTCGGATCAATTACAAAAAAAAAATAAAAATAAAACCTCTTTGGATCAATCTTGGTTACCTATCAACTTGGACCAAATAATATTAAGTGATCATTTCCAGGTTAAGAGTTATACAAACTCGTAAGCATAATATCGATTGAATAAATAAATATTATCAGTATATAGGCATTTGATGGTTGCATTTTCATACTTATAAAATAATATATTTTCTATATTTTATAATTTGATATTTGTCTTACAATTTATACCAACTTATATAGTTATACCTACACATCATTGGGTCAAAATTAAAAATAAATTAACCTATTGCTAAACTTTAAATGAAGTTATTTAGCTATATGTTTGAATGTTCCTAGGTATTGTTAATTTTGAATACTAAAATAATTCTTAAGTGTATATCCATTTGCTATGATTCTACTTGTTTTAAAATGTATAATAACAACAACAATATCGTTTTACAGTTAGAAATTCAAAATAATAATATAATGTGTATATAAGTTCAATGTAGGTATGCAGTTACTGCAATAAATAAATTAACACTAGTTTTCGCGTAAATCGAACCGATAAATCTCACTGTACAGCACACGAGTCGCTGACCGACTTTTGACACTTTTTTTTCTTCTTTTGCCAGAACATTATATTATATATTATAGTAAGGAAAAAACTGTCAGTGAAATCGAAACGGCAATGCATTATTATACATGTATATTATATGTAGGTGTGTGTGTTTGTGCAACACTCGCTGAGTTTTATTATATTAATAGGTAATGTTAGTCAGGAGTGAGATAGAGCCAGAGACATATTATGTATAATAATGACAACAACGACGAAAACTACAATAATCGCATTATACACGGTTATACATACATCAAGATCTTAACGTATCATAATTATTTGTAGATTTTGTATAAGCACAATAATAGTATGGGTATGTATATATTGCCCACCAACATATAACCAGTACAACGCCATACCGGACCTACCAAGAATAACCGAATGACAGTGTCTATATATTTTCAGATTATTTTTTAAATTTGAGGTGTACCAATATACACGATACGTTGGCGAGGTGGGCAAAGTCGGTTGATTGGCGATCGCCGTTTGATCCGACACGGATGAATTTGCATAACACGCACACTGTTTATGACACACTGCATACGGGCATTAGCTCGGCGATTTTTTGTTAACGTATAATTATGCTAATTATCAAAAATCTGCACTGATCCTATGACTAACGGAAAATCTGCAACGATTCTGTCACTAATATCATAATTTTTGAGTGAGTTGTCAAAATATGTAGTTTTGTAAAATGTACCTACAAATTTTCTTTGAGTAAATAGATAACGATAATTTGTTTTTGTTGTCCATACGCCAACGTGTGATCCGGTAGTGAATAGCCTTCAAATATTTCTTTAAAAATTACAAAAGCGTTACTCATCAGCCATCCCTTATCTGCAGGTAAGGTACAACACGTTTGAGAACTGTATATCAAAACGTGGCACGTTTAGGCACTAATGGTCTCTGATGCAACCATCAAATTTATTAAAAGACGCCTCCCTATGAGTGTATGATAGGAGCATTTTTAAGAGAAAAAAAAACTTTCAGACAAAAAATAAAATAAAAACAAAGTTTTTTATTTTAAAATTAAAAACTTAAACTTAAACTTATACTTTTGTTTTATTTAACATTAAAAAAAAGTTCTATCATCAATAATATCGGCCTTATAGGTATTCTATAGTCTCCTAAAAACGGTCTTTTATCTATCATATGCGTATTAAGCGATAGGTATCTGTAAATTGTAATCCTAGTGAAGGGTATACTTATACTTTAAAGCACCATATCCGCGTATTTTGTATATATTTTCTAATACAACATCTCAACATGCGTCAAAGTCGTAAAGCATATAATATGCTGGTCAATATCATTTATATTTTATCATTATACAGGTTTCGTAATTATTTCTAGCTGATATTTTTGTAGATTCGAGTAATTTTGTGTAAATGCGTAGTATTCTGTACTTATATTAATTTGATACTATATAGTATTTTAGGGTTTGTCCATCAAACTACTATATAAGTTATGTTTTTTCCTTACACAAATACTACGGTGCCAAAAAGTGCGGAGGAAGAAAAAACGACACTCAAAGACACCGCTAGTTCACAAATGTATCAATATTTACATTTTTTTCACATTAAGTAGGTATAATATATTTGAATACTCGAGATTGCATATACTTATAGTTTAACCTAGGACAAGGAAAATTATTTTATCCAAACGAAAACCCATGTAATAATAATAATATATGTATAATGTGCCTGTAGCAAATGGGATAATATGATTTTGAAAGTAGAACGTTATGATAAGGATTTAATTTTATTCATAAGCTTGAACATTATACGACTTAACTTATTAGGTAGGTAGATTTTTCTGTTTTTTCTTCTTCTTGTTTTTTACACGATACAGGTGATTGAATTATTTAATATACATCATTGGGTTAACACGAAAGTAACATTAACTGAAGAACATAAACTGAGAATGTTCGAAAATCCGTTTGAAATTTGCTTACCGCTCTCTGATGGTAGGTATATCGACAAGTCAATAAATATTATTTTTTTTCTTTTTTACGAGCAACTTATTTCTCTTAACCTCCATTAAATATATTAAAGATATAGGCAACGTATGTTTTTTATAGTATCGTGACATTGAACATACATACATAACATAGGCTATTATATAATAATACTTGCAGTTTATACGTGAATTAAAACATTAACATAATAAAAAAGTTATTAATTATTATGAAAAAAAAAACTACCCATAAATATTTAAATTGTACCCTCTAAATTACTGTACAGTTCCGCATATATATAGTTACTTATAATACTTTATACTTCGGTTTATCAAGCAGTTACATTTGTATTGTTTTTAGGATTTTTGACAACACGCTTAATATGTAGACACTGAAATCGATATAAATATAAAATGTTTTCAAACCTTTGCTGCAGTAGAAAACCATACCAAAATTGAAAATACCTATAATATAAATATAAATCTATATAATGTAATGACTATAATCTGATTTACAATGGTTTTTTTATAAGTCGTTGCCGTCAAGATTTTGGATCGTGTATTTAAGAACTTTCAACAATCTTTATTTATTTAACTTTTATTTTTTTAGCACACCATCTACATAATAATATTATTTACAATAGTTTATTTATAATATTATTTAATAATTTAACATCAATAATTCTACAAACACTGGAGTATTAACTATATTTTTACTCTCAAGTTAATCACCACACATTTTTACACTATGTATACACGTTATACTTACAAGTTGCATCATTTAGAATAAAATATAAGTATGATGCATAATTAAGCTTGAAACCATTATGCCAAATCAGGCACTAATCGTTAAACATTGTTCACGTTAAACACTAAAGCGCAATAACAAAAATATTATTGTTATTATTATTACCTATTATGATTATTAAACGACGGCTAAGTACTTTCTCTATAAATCTGTATGTGAATAATTATTAACGAAAACCTTTGTTCGGTGCGTTTCAAAATCCATTACTATCGATGATTGATTATCTATTATTCACTGTTAATCATTTATTTGTTTATGGTATTTTCACTTTTATTCGACAAACTTCAGTGAAGAATTGTTGAACCGTTTTATTAAATGTTTTTATATCCTTATAAATATTTTAATAACGGATAAAATTAGAAATTGCCTCGGATAATTCAAATGTGCAAAATGTGTTTTTTTTTCACCGTTTAAATATATATGACATATTATTATTATGAAAATCATTATATATTTTTCTACTGTCTTTATATAGTCGTTAGTCGTTACTAGGTAGGATGAATGTGGACACGTGGTAGGATGATTAGAGCCATTTCCGTAAAGAACATTATTATGTGAGAACTTGTATAATTGAAAATTATTACTCTATGATTATATGTTATTATCATTATTTTTATATGACTTGTTAGAAAATAATAAATGTTTTCTATAATGTCACAAAACCACAAAAGTCTAGTCTCACTTAATTATACACTAACAGAAAGTAAAACACAAATAAGATTTTTTTGTACAATAATCATTATTGTGACATTAAATTTCCACCTTTTTTTCTAAACCACAGTACCTATAGTTATTACTAGTACCTATATATATATATATATGTTCGACCGGTACCTGTAATAGTACGGTTCTTTCGAGAATTAATTTTTTTTGTGCAACGCTAACATTGTTTTAGTCGTTTTAAGACTAAATAGAGTGAAAAAAAAGTAAGATAAAAAAATAATTGAAGATTAGATTAATGAACGACTTCCGTCGCACACGACCACTAATTCGAACATTGGCGGTGGCGTCATTGCTAGGCAACACGGTCGTTGGGCAACGGGAACTAAAACTTACGAAAACCAGCGTACCCTGAACGTTAATCTAATTATTATTTATCACCTTACGATAATGTTGTGTTAACTATTATGAATATAAATCAGACGACGCGTGCGTCGGTGCTTACATCGCGGGGTGGAAATAACAACGAGCGTGTCGGACTCGCGTTTGACGAATAATAATGCCTAATAATATCGAATACACGCGGCGCATGTAGTTGCGTAAACAGAAAAAAAAATTATGAATATTGTATCGAAATATTTGCGCGCACAATATCCAAAACAATAATAATACTTACACGTATCGTAAATATTGTATTATTTTATGACAAGATAAAGTACAATGCGAGCGTGTAAACAAAGGCGTATCCACGGATCATGTATAATATTATATTATTGTACTTACTACATTTTCCTGGCGCGTGCAGCAATGGGCACAGATCGCAACTAGGTTTTCTCGGGAAATATTTCCAACAACACGCGATTGCCGGCCGCCATCGCACGTACATATATATGTATACAATGCTGACTATTCGATAGCACGTGCGAAGTTCACTTTTCCGTGGCGCGCGCGTTCATTGTTGTCGGAAATGGCCTGTCGCCTATTTATATGAATTGGCAATATCTCCGACGGACTACATATAATATTATATTTTATAGGTACGCGCGTGTGTGTTATATTATATAGGTACATGCATGCATATACCTACATGTATATATATATATATGTATACATACAATACTAATATAATGTATATATATATATATAAGAACGAGCAATCGTGCGTGTGAACCAAAAGATAGCAACTATACATAGGCAGCTAATGTGTGTAGTATAAACTATATATATATAATACATATTATATACTAAATTAAAGTTTCGTATAAGTACATATAAATATATATTGTGTATATATATATACCTGTGTATATGCTGACATGCTATACATTGACGAGTGTTACCCGTGTGACTGAAGAAGATATCGCTACGACCTATATATATATACGAGGTCTTAAAATATAATATGTTGCCATTAACCAGACAGAGAAAGAGAGATCATGTAATTGGATAAAAAAACAACTCGTGAAGAACGCTAGGGAATGTTGGAAATTATCGTATTTCCAACAAATGCGTCTCTACCTATAACCTATACCTACTCTAAATCTAAACTTGTTTGGAAAATATTCTTATTTACAAGATTTCGAAATAACTCCGTACACTTAATATGTTCTTCGAAAAAAAAACCAATAACCCGACTATACCTACAAACTACATACCTAATATAAATACTTCACTAGTCTCTGGGCTTAAAAAGAGTTGATAATTATTTAAATTATGTAAAACATTTATCCAGCATCACCTATCTCAACACTTATTACACTTTCGATGTAAAATATATTATTATATTATATTATGTATGAAATTAATAGGTAAGGCATTTTTTTTTCACCAGCAAGTTTAATAATTTTATTATGTTTTATATCTATACACGTATTTTAGTAGGTATATGCATAATGCATGTATAATTAAAATTATCATCTCGCCATAATACTATATTGTCTACTAAATAGAATATAATATTGTGACTAGGTGAAATCAAAATACGTTTCTAACAGCACAGCTGATACAAATCAAAAGGATTATAAATAATAAATAATATGTTGAAGATTTAATCAAATCGAAAGTCCGCTGCAGTTCGAAATTAACTCAGAAATCACGATCAATTCGTTTACGCTGTCTTTATAAGGAAAACTGGTGGGTTAAATTCATAAAAAAAAACATGATTACAATATTATACACGTATAAATACGTAATATACCAATTACCAGCAGCGTATAATGCACATATAATATCAACGAAGAGGGTTTTTCTACAAATGATGCATGTATAATATATTATATATACCGTCGCAGTTCATGTCATGGCTAACCGTTTCAACTAAGTATATTTCTTTTTGATTTAATCGAATTGATTGCATATTCAAATATTTATTATATATACATATTTTTACGGTTTAGTAATATTCAACAAACATAAAATTGGAAAAAACTAACACGTATACAAAATGTAAGAAAATTAAATATGTATAGAAAATTTAAATTAAGTATAAATTGGGTCAGATTATATTCATTACAATACATTTGTATTATATGGCTTAGCTAGTGCGAAGTCGTCGTTAAAGGTCTTAGCAGAAGAGTTACGATCTAAAGAGATGTCAAAAGGGTGCAACTAGGGGCAGCACATTATTATCAGATCTTGTTTTATTGACAAAACTATCTGAAGCCAAAATAGTGCATGGAATTCGTATAGTTGCATTTGCATTTTGCACTTACCTATTATGTAAACGAGAAATACAAATTAAGTGTTAACATTATATTATATTATTTGTTAATACTTGTAATAGCACCCAGTGTGCTGAAACATTTTAAAGTTAAATAAAAAAAAAAAATATATTATTTGAATTAAATGTAGTGTCAAAATATATCGTTATTTATTCATATCGACATAATGATATTGTAATTGTACACTGTGTAGTACTATAGTATATTTTGATAAGATATATAGCCGGTTTTACATACGACTCGATAACTAAATGATGATTTAATGATAGCAATAAAAATTATCACTCACTGCTGGTGTGTATGGTAATTTTTCTCGAGGTGAAACGTTTCTTCACACAATGCCTGTGTATATAATACGTATAATATAAATTATGATATTGCCGCGGCGGCGTCGGCGACGATTTTCCGCGGGCACGCGCGAGCCGCCCATCACACGGACAGTACGTGCAACCGAGTCATCGACGAAGTATCCGATTTTCGTGTCCTATTGTATGCGTCGCGTACTACCTATATAATATAAATATAAATTAATAATAGTAATAATAATAATAATAATAATAATAGTATAATAATGAAACATTTTCTCCTACGCGGAGCTAAAAAAGAAAAAAAAATCGACAAGATGGGCTCTTCTTATATTATTATCTATGTGAACACTTGTAACTGTAAGATTATTGTATAATTATATATACATTGTTGTTATTGTTGTTATTATTATTATTGTTGTACTAACGTATAACACACACGCGTTATATGCATATAATGAGCAAAATCAAATTATCGCCAATCATAAATTTTGGATACTCTGTGCAGCATATTAATATGACCGCGGGCAATGTTCAAATAATACTGTACAGAGGGAGAAACACACTGGTAAGCGACTGTGCTAATATTCATATAATAATATTATAATACAATACAATGAAAACTTTTAGTCGAACCCAAACATAATCGTTAATTTGTTGGAAAGGATTGATCATAAAGTATTGGCAACGGCGAATGATATATATATTATATATAGTATATACCTACTTTATAACACAATATGCGTATATTGTACATAATATTTTTTAAACCAGTACAGGATATCAAGTTTTTGTTGTGAAAGATATAATTACAATATTATACATAGGTACACGTTATTATCATGTATAATATGTTCCTTAAACCTATATGTATGCCTATATAGGTATTATAATGTGTATATAATTTTTTTTTATTACAAAAACCTATATCCACGTTGCGCAATATTTTTAAATTAATTTCCACATAAAAATCGTACACCCAGGTACACTATTCACAATATTATTATGATAATATAAACACACGTCGCATCGAGTAAACTACTATACTTGATAAACTGCAATTATATGTATACGATTTACGGCGTTTTATATACCTACATATAACTTGTTCATGATCAGGCTATTATAATGTTCTATAGTGTGTTTATAGACCCTATGCAGAGGCGTACCAGAGCACTTCAGTATGTAATTTGTAGGTAAAGTTCTACTTGGAGGCCAGAGAAGATTTTGATCGTGATGAATGTTTTGGTATGAAATACTAAATGCGGAAATGAAACGACATTGTATATAGTGTATTTGCGGTCATATAATATGCGAGTCGTAAAAGTGTAGAACCGACGAATTGAAGCCCCACAAGTTGTAATGTGCCGTGTATTTCGCATTCCGTATTGACGTTTTCATAATATTCGTTGTCAGACCGCACGTTCGTATTCACAATGATTTGTAAAAGGCGCATATTATTATATTATGTTCTATTTTGGTCGCGACTCTTTGAAGCACATACTAATCAACTAGGTATAATACAATTATGAACATCATGTAGGTAAAAACGTATAGGGTAATAAGTATATGATAAATGCCTGTATGGTAAATATATGAGTTCTAAATCGTGTGGCTTTTCTCACGTTTATTTTTTTTTATGAATATCTTTTTATGGACTTAAAGTTGTGTTGTATACGACGAAGTTGATACTATATTTTTTATTGTGAAACCGTTGCATACCTACTCTCGTTTCTCAATGACATCTCCTTAATGTAAAACTTGATATATATATATATGATCTTTCCATAGTGCAACTACACATTTCGCATATTTGACAATTGTTGAGCTATGTTAATTTATTTGCTGATCATTTACTCTTAAACGCGCGAGAGTGAACGGTCATTAACACTGCACTAGGGTAGATCACTCACAAGTGTGAAGATATTATTCATTAGCACTTTTTAGAGTTTTGCTCCTATTTTTGTTTTATCTTTGACCCGTTTCATTCCCCCCAATACGTCTCTTTATAGTTTATATCATCTGTATCATATAATATCAACAAAAAAAAGTTTTATTATTGGCATGATATGTTTACTAATTTTCTTCCCTTTTTATTTATAAATTTGTTTTTCTTCCCACACCCCTTAACTTAAGACGGTCGTTATATCGTAACATAATACATTATATATCATCATAGTCACATAAAAATATAATATATTATTATAATAATAATATACAGTTTATTAGAATAGATATACCAGAATACCTACATGCATAGCACACGTCGAACACGATGTTCAATGCCAAATCGATTTTAATACAACCAGTCACGGTGTGCGGTTATACACACGAAGAGTGCGCCTATATTTAAATGCAAAGTAAAACGCGGTCTGGTTATATTTAAGGTCTCGCACACGCGCACACACACACACACACAGAGATATGCATTCTGTAATACCTAATACCCTTCATAATATATGCAACGTGTCATATAAATATGAATATGTCGAGTTTATAGGCATTTTAGAGCCAATATAATATGTCAATCGTGGTTTACGTAATCGCATTCGCGAAGAGACTAAAATGATTATTGTTTTACTA
>PVMI01080230.1:0-15459 GCA_008528875.1 Aulacorthum solani
GCAATAGCGCAAATTGGCCAGAATGTTCTGTGATAAAACATAAAATGTCTAAAAAATGACGAATATTGACTTCACTTATTATCACGAGTTAGGTATATTATATGTAATTATATCTGTAATTTGGTATATTATTTATATCTGTGTATTTGTGAAAACCGTACGGCGAACATCATACCGTACTTATAATATATATATATATTTAAAGTAGATACCTATAGCCATCCAGGACGTGTATACTTGTATAGTTGTATTATTATGTATTCTCATATAAAGGAAAGCGATTTATTTCTTGAATTTCAGCATTAATGTGTTAATCCCAAAATGAAATAGTCTATACGACGGCCTAAAGAGGTGTACTACTGTACTAGTTAACTACAATAAATAATAAATTAAACAAGAAAAAATAGTTATAAAATATTCGTCACTAACACTGTTTGTATATGATTGATTAAACTACATAGGTAGAAAATCCGATATTTACTAACCAATAGCTGTTCTTTATATTTTATTAAAATAATAACATTTTATTAAAACCACACAATCCAGGTTACCGCTATACGGGTGACAAAATGATGCGTCCGGTAAACGGTTTCCCAACTTTCCTCTATTATAATTAATAGTAGAGTACTCTTAAATGTTGATCAACAACGTTAGGTACATTTAGTTCAAAATGTCATAATAATAATTAGTTGCGCACTAATAGGCAACTCAATAGGTTCATAATGTTCAATATTATGTACTATTAAATACATAGCTAATTTTAAATAAACAAAACGGATCGATACTTTTAATTATTAACTAATAAGAGAAATTTAATAGTACTATAAAATACCATTAGTTAGGAGAGTTATAATTTATAAAATATAACTACAAACTTATTAGGTAAGTATATAACACCTTTTTTTATAAATTGTATGCATTGTAGCTTGGACATAAGATATAAGTGTATAACTATAGGTACTATAGATAGGTTAACATGTTTACATTGATTATACTCGTTAATAGTCTTTATATTGTTTATAATATTTCTCTAATATTAATAAGTAATTAGTAATTACATTGTGTTATTTATATTATTTGAGTACGTCTGTACAGTTAACGACATGCTATAGTTATATATTTTTATATGATAAATATAATTTAATAATAAGTATAAGTACTGCATAATATGTGGTCATGTTTGAATTACTACAGTCAATTTACAATAAGTACTTGAAAATATTCAATAATGTGTTTAGAAAATAAATTATAATGTAAGATGACCTATGATCATTTATCACTTACTGTTCTTAGTTATTTTTATTGGGCGAATCACATTTTTCGAACAATTTAAAATTGAATATTATCCTAATTTATTATTTAACCTTTTAATAGCTTTTATTTTCTTGTAAACAATAATAACATGGCCTATATATTGTCTCAAATCCTTTTGTACTTTCTCATCATTGTTACACTGAACATGTTTAGATATCGGTTAGTAATAAACCTTTCTAATAAAAATTCAATCTGTGGTTTTATACTACAAACCTGAACATTGAAACCACGACAACATATTATATAGATTTAAGTAAAAAAGAAACGTTAAGCCATTATAATAGAATATAGATGAATAAGTGTTAAAATATATTAAAGTAGACAGACAATAGTCCATTAAAAATGTTTTTTAAATATTACAGAATACAGAACCGAGTAAATTCGAATAATACAAAAAAAATTATTATAATAAAATTAGTAATACGTGACAGTTGGTGAGTTTCACCGACCATAGGTATATAGTGACACCAAAGTAGATTCATTGAATCCCAGAAAAATATGTTTTGAGTATTGAATATTGAGCTTCAATATAATTTACCATAATATCATAATTTATAACAACTATTTATGCAAGTCAACACGACTTTGTCTAAATATCAAAGACCAAAGGATTGAACAAACAATCAATATAAATATACTGTGATATTTCTATACAGTCCAATCGACCCTAATGTAGGTACAAAAGTAGCAAACTAGTTAATTTTCAACCTTGTATTAAGACACTGCAAGTTTAGCTGGAAATCATTGATACAGTAAGTCATATATTTTATTCAAATGGAATATAATGTTGGTATCAATATTTTGTAGTAGCCGTCGATATTACAGTTAAAATTACTGATTCATAAACATTTCTCATTTTGTTTGCACTCATAATATTATTATTTCATGGGTATTATTATATAACTATGGATATGAAACTACGATGTATGGTTTCCAAGGCGCAATTGGCGTTGAGATTGACCAGGGAAACGTAAGCCACTGAGCCGCCACCGCGACTTTATGCTCAACCATGGGCGGATAGACCCATAGAGAAATCGGGATTTTTCCCTGTAGGCCCCCATTAATATTATACTCAGCAGCCTCAATCAAAAAAAAAAATCAAAAATTTTTTTATTTAATTTAATTAAAAAAATTAAAATAATAATAATATAAAAATTAATTTTTGTAATAGTCTAATAATATAATACCGGTTGGCGGCAAAACAGTATTAATGTGTATTTCTAATATTTGTTCACTTCATTAGGGGCCTCTGTATTTTACTCATTTATACCCATATAAATACATACCTACTTTGTTGTATGGTACTAAAACTAAATGATTTATAAAATACAAGTATAAATAAATATGTTCGATTAACAAAAATAAACAACCATAATAATAATTAATATGTATGTAAATTGTTAGTATCTATATTAATGTAATAGAACTATAGAAGTAGTACCTACATTTAAAAAGTTGTTATCATTTTAATAATAATTTTTTAACAATTTTTTGTGTAATATAACATATAATATTTGATTTGATGATAAAAAATATTAAGAACTAAATAAAATAATCATATAGAAGTTATTCCATAGACGATTTATAGTTGGTGACATATTAGAGGATTTTTCTTCTATGAAGATAGCATATAAGAAGTACATATTATAAAGGGTTTATTGTGTTTAACATTGGGTAACACACAGGAGAAATAATTTATTATATTTCATTAATTCATTGATTTTACAATGTTCATTTTTTTGTGTGTGTCTGTGTACACGATAAGTAGTTGAAATAATGCTTCGATGTTCAACTTCAGTATCTTTTTCGACGGGAAAGTGAATCTAATTGGTGCATTTGGGGGTCAACATTTAAGATTCACAGAAGTTTTCAAAAGCACCGTTAAAAACAATAAGCAATTTTTGGAAAAATGGGTTTTTGACAAAATTTTGGGTTTAGGTGTAACTCTAAAATAAATGACCATAGAGACATGAAATTTTCACTAAATATTTATAATAGCATTTTCTATACACCATAACATTTTCAAAATACTTTGACTCATGATGAGCTATTTATAGGCGTATGACATTTTCGATTATTACATTTTAATTTTTTTGTAATTAATGAAGATAAAAAAATGTTTGCTCTGTCAAAAAGCAATATTATATTCTGACAAACCATCTTATCTCAGAATCGTTTTTCGTGTACAATGATTTTATATCGTTGAATTGAAATTTAACACATCCGTTACAGTGACTTCCTAGACACCTTATGTACAGCACAGCGTTATAAACTCACCCTCTTTTTTTCTGAATCCAGGAATACTAAAACATCAAAATCATGAATTTTGCACCTACTCAGTAGGTTTATTCCCGTGAATTACTATATTATATTGTCCCAACAATTTCAGGGAAGAGGTTCAAATGTTTATAAAAAAGGAATTTATTAATTTATTGATATAATTTCATGTATTAAACCACATTTTATAGGACAATATAGTGACATGATAGATAATCAATTTCAGTTCAAACGTATTATATACTATTTATTTTTACTTTCCTTATTGCGTTTGTGTAAATACCGATTTGTGTACCTATATCATTTTTTTTTATTTGAGGTAAAAATAACAATAAATTTGCTGTATAATATGTATTTGCTAGTTAATTTTTTTGAGCACCAGAAAGATAATAATCGTCGCACGTGCGTTTCAAAATTAAAATGTTTATCACAAAATGTCACACGGTTATCGAAAAAAGCAGTGACACCGTGTCACCGTCTAGCCAATGGTTTGCGCAAAACCGTTTCGAAACGCCATTTGTTTTCCGGTCGTAATTTACGGCCGTGACCGGCGAATACCTTGGTCTGAATTCGAAAATATATGGACTACTATCCAAACAGTAATAATAATCGACGAGCAACGCGAAACTGCGGTTAGAAGGATACCGGAACAATATTACCGTTTAAACGGATCAGCACCAAGCTTACCTATACCACTGTAGACGTGTCGAATCATTTTGAACCCAACGTAATAAACTGTTCAATATAATTATGGGACGCCAATACTCCACAAATCGTGTGTCTAAACTACCTATCGGTGTCATGACTCATGAGTCATGTGTGGTGTATTATAGGTACTCTATTCTATTACTTGGCGATAAATATATAATAGGAAACTACTTTTCTATGATTTATAGCATGAATTGTATGCAAATAGAAATAAAACAAACAACAGTGTGAGGTCCTCTTGAAAAAAAAAACAATACCTAATAAAACCACAGCAATGACGGCCGCAGTGAGGGAAGAAAGCGTTCTTGGAACGTGACCGAACCGGAACAATTAGTTGAGTGTTTGTTAATCTACTATACCTGTAATGTATGAAATGATATCGGTCAAGTGTTGCCGTGTTGGTATTTCCGGAACAATACAAGTGAAAGGTATTCTGAATATCAAATTTTAATATAAAAATATAAATAAATAAACAAATAAATTAATACAGTATGGAAATCATTTCAAGTGTCTAGGGCCAAACTCTTCTGCCATGGGAGTCCAACCGTTGTTAGGCGTTTGGAATTCAGTATTGGGAGCCATCAAATCGGCTTTGCGTTGCATAAGGTCCTGCTTCCGAACTTCAGGAGGTGATGACGGCTGTGGAGAAACAAAGTATTCCATAATCGGATGATAATTGTAATTGGTCCTAGTAGTTTGATACGGATCTGGCTGTTCGGTTGGAGTGTTTTGCGTCGTCAATCTGTAAAATATACATATCTTTAGTATGCTTAGGTATAACATTTTAAGCTATACACATAATAAACTAATGTTTCTCATACTGGGATCCGCAAGTATAAATGAGAAGGTCTACGAAATCATCTTTATATTCAGTTTATTGAAATAATAGTTATAAACTTTTAAATAACTAAATGGACATGGTAATTCAGGATTTTAAAATTAAATAAAATATAAATATAATCATGTAATATTTTTGTATCACATCGTAAAATATGTATTATTTAGCTAAAAAAATATGACATTATTATTATTTATTTTTGTTAGGGGCCATAGCATGTTTCCTATCCGTCGGTCAGTTAGAAACAAAGTTCGTGAAATGCTATAGTAGTATAATAATTAATGATGTTGATTTTAGGATATTAAAATAGCACAATATGTGTTAGTTTTAGGAACAAAACATTTTGGCCAAGTGTTATTTCAACAAAAATATGTTAAAGAATTGTTTATTTTGGCTGTAAAAGCACCTACCTACAAATTAATTTACAACCTAATAATTATTAATAAACTCGCCTAACTTATACATTAGGTATCTATTTACCTACAATATAATAATTATAGCATTAAGGTATTCAACTTATTTTCATTTTATTTTCATTTCCTCAAAAAACATTGTGGTATTCACGACTGAAATATTGCATTAATATGTGAAAAAGAATGAAAAGTAATAGGTATTAATAACGTTATATATTATATTGCGTAATAGTTCTCCAAAGTCCAATAGTGCAAAAGTTATGTATTAGGTTTGGAGTTAATGCTGACCGTATATTAAATAAAAATATTTGTTGATATTATATTATTGATATGATAACAATAACAATAACATGACCATTTAATTAGACATTGTTGATTAAATTTCCTATTAAATATAATAAGTATGCTATAGACTCATACAACCAAAGAAATCAAAAAATTAAAAATTATTTAGACAAATATTACTCAAATCATACTGAATTTTTAGGAAAGAATTATCATCTAAAAATATTAAAGCATACTTTATAATTTAATGGGAATAATGGAAATGAAACATTTGTGAGAACCTATTACCATTTGATGGGTAGTAAGTCCATTGAGCGTTTTAGTTGAAGCAATACTCCAAGGCCTAAGCTACTAAATAATGTATCTGTACCATATTTTATTTTATTATTATTAGGTATTTGTTTTTAAAAATAACTCTTATATATTTAAATTGATATTAATAATTTAATTTACCAAATTTAATAATTATACTGTATGTTTAGCAATTCTTATTATTAACCATATTTTTTTATTAAAATTGTTTATTCCCTTATGTTAGCTGATAGCATAATATTGTTGTTAATATACTCCATAAACTTGTCTAAGATATCAGAAATAATCATATTAGTTTGTATAAAAACGTAAATTATACATATTATGTACAAATAAAAATGAACTATTGAAATATTTTTTACAAATAGACAATGAAAGCGTTTATAAACAAACAAGAACCTGTTCATATAAATTTCTATCTGCAAGACGTTTCTGACTACTTTCTGTCACTCGTAACTTTCTATCATTTTTTTAATATTTATTATTTTATTTATTCCAAAATCCAAATAATATAAAAATAAAATAAAAATGTTAGGTACTTTATCAAACAATAAATTATAAATACAACATTCAGCAGTGAATAAATATAAAATATCTTAACTGCAACGCAAAAAATAGCTGGTGGCAATAATAATACAATCAATAGTATCATAGATTTTGAATTGTATTTTGAATTAGTAAGTTATTTGTATTCTAGTAATATAGAGAATTAAAATTGATTTCAAAATGACTAGTATGTTAATATTAATAATGTAAATATGTTATGTATGCATGGCGTATGTATTTATCGTTGCTTGTATATTATGTATTGTTTGTATATGTTCTATGTAGTGTAAGCTACCTATCTTTATTCCAATTTTGACCATTAAAAATATAATCTTTACCAGCTTAATCTATTGACTGCATTAAGTATTAAATGCGTAGATAATTATAATTATTTCGATATTTTACTGTACAAGCGATATAAAGTATAAATAAATGTATTAAATTAAATTAAAATATATACATATTATTTCGTAAATTCAACTACATACAATTTCAGTGATAAAGATAAAATATTTGTGAAAATATTTCTGATATTTAAAACATTATATATGAACAAAAGCCATTTTATTACAAAAATATATTAAACACATTTTAATGGGATCACGATAACATCAAATTTGGTGTTAACGAATGTAATTTATTACCAATTACTATTACGATATAAAAAGTCAAGTTGAGATAAAGATAGGTAGGTATGTAAAAGTTATTCAATATTTTATGTGTAAATTCGAATTACACTTAAAAGTTATTTTAAATTCGTTTCAGTAAAATATTTTATTGTATAAAATAATAATTACTTATTCTGGTTTTTCTTGTATGGTCTCCTAGTTACTGGTGGGTATTTAGCAGGGAGTGTTTCATGCACCGTATATTGGGAAGGGCTAGTAGTTTGTTGTACTCGTTTATGAGGTGCTAACTTTTTTTGATTAGTATTTGAAGGTAGTGTATGTTGATCGTCTGCAACGGAATTGTGTGACTCAAAGTTATCCGGAGCTAGTGGATTTAGTTCTTGAATATGACAAGCACAACACGTGGGCACCTGAAATATATTTGAATCAAACGTAGTTTATTTGTTTTTTATTTAATTTAAACCTATGTATTTGTAACTATATAAGACATAATGAACTGTACTGCAGCTGTATAGACTGTAGTCATAAAATAATGTAATACTTACTATTATAACAAAATAAACAAATTATATTAATATCTAGTCAAATGTCATATCTAGTACCTTAAATATATCCATCGTTAATCCAGAGAATTGGTCCCAAGTAAGTAACCTATGATAATTATACACTTGATGACATGTAGATTTGAATTTTGTGGAGACATGAGAACATCTGGTTTCTGGTTTCCTAAAAAAGAGTAAGCAATAATAAATGACAAGCATAACAATAGGTGTACAAACTACAAACCAAATAATTTAACCTCATAATTATTATGAAAAAAAAATGGTAACTTACGAGCATTTTTCAAGTCGTAGAGTTTGAACGTACTCATCAGTGTTCACTACGTATTTCCATTGACCGTTTGTCGATCGAGCTTTCTTTGGTCTAGCCATTGCTACTTTACTTTGACAAATTGCAACTTCAGGATTACCATCAATTCTTCTATAGCATAAATAATATATTTTTTTACATTCGTTTAATTTTGATCGAACGAATTAAATACCTTTCGGATATATTTGCATCGAAGGAATCAGAAATATTGTACTTAGGATCCTTAATTAATGCTTGAAATGCAGCTCTACTATTTGCTGTATCTTCAATGCTTTCAATAATTTCCAGACTGTAATGATTTAAATCAAAACGATATTTTATTCAATAATTCAATTTTAGTTCCCTGGTAGAATATGACGTTTACACTGGCTCTAGTGAGTAGTTTAACCTCACTTTAATATAATAATAATTTAATATTGACACTCCAAAATGTTTATTTTAAGGTTTCAAGTTCATATATTAATAATTATTGATTATGAATTAATAAATTTATGTTACTAATATACAAATTTAAAACTAACAAATCCTTATCCCATTCCTATGCACCTGTTAGTGGGAAGGTACCTACTTATAAGTTATAAACAATAAATATAACCATATAATAATTATAAAATTTGTGATTAAATAACTAATAAAATAGTGGAATATAACCTATATAGTGTACAATACAAGTATAATAAATTGCATTAAAGTAAAGATAAACATAATATATATTATACGAATGTAGTCCTCATAATACTCGTATATTTATATTAGTAAAATAGTTCCTACATCACTATCATGAGTGAACTTCAATGAATAACGATCATATACCTGTGTATAATTCAAATGGTAGACCGATAGAATCAAGTGAAAAATTACCAATTTAAACTATAATAAACTATATTACCCAAGGGCGTCCATTGGGGAGATCAAGGGGGGACATGCTCCTCCTAAACAATAGATAATAAAGTATGCAAACAAATAAATTCATACAATCATACTTGATACCATAGATTTTTGTTTAATGCTTATCAGTTATCACTTAATCAATCATTTTATGTTTGTATAAAATTATAGATTATAGAATCTAGTTTAATCCAAATTTGTCCCCCTCCTTGATAATTGCAATATATGGGTGCCTATAGGTATACTATTTGTCCCTACTTACAGTAATAGAGTTTCATCGGGGTTGTCTTCCCTTTTATTTTTTAAATTATATCGTTTATTAATTATTAACTCTTACATATTGTCCAAAATTCAAATACATAGAACAATTAAAAAGCAGGAGGCATTAATATCATAGTAGGCAATTTTTATAACTCTTATACCTAAAAAGTATGTCAGCTATATTCATTTGATTCATACTACATACAATAAAATTCATTACATTTTATTTTGCTTTTTTTTAGATATTTTTAGTATAGTTTTTTTATTGTTATAGATTTTTTTTACTTATTTAATTTTTTAATAACTATTTCTTATTTCTTAGATATATATTTTATACAATTAAGAATTTTTAATAGTCTGTTATCTGAAAAAGTCATAAACTTTGTATGTAGGTACCTAAGTTTAAAGAATAAAACATAATTAATAGGTACGTTTTAAAATATTTTTTTAAATGATTGTAATTGCTTTTTTATGTTGTTTAAAGGTTTTTAGTTCCATAGCACAACTAAATCCTAACTCGTTATAATCAATAGTTTCAAAACACCATCAGTGAGTTCAATTTATATAGGTAAGTTATACAAATAATATATAATTTAAAGTCCAGTTATTACTGCCTTAAAAAATTAAATAACTGGATCATTGATGAGTTATCCAGTATCCTATACGCTATAACTAGTTATAACTGACCTCGGGACCATTTTTTATGTGTCTTATACATCTAATTATTGATCCCCTCTATCATATTCAAATTTATCTATTTTTAAAATACTAAGCTAATTAAGCCTGTACTAACTCGGGGTATGCTTGAACGTTCAGACAAATGTTATCACCAAACAAGTCGCAGTCATCTAGTGGGCTTTCAGAGGTGGGCGGTGATTCCGGTACCTTGCTGGGTTGTCTGAGTACAGTTGCAGGCGGCGAGTAGGGTCTCTTCATACCTGTTTCGGCATTAACGCAAACGTGTTATTTGGGTCAACGGCCTTGAGACCAGCTATATTTGTATAAGTTATAAATAAAACCAGTTACCCGGTCGTTCGAGAATCCGCTGCGGAAACCGTCGGATCAATGTATTCGGCATTCGGAGGCGATTAGGAGGAACGGACAAATGGTAAGACTGTTTAAAACGAACAAAATAAAATAAAACATAAAACTCAGAGATATAATAGTTAATAGTACACAGCAACGCGTACGGTATTATACATGTAATAGTAATAATAATAATATGGTGTTGGGATTTTCAAAATCGACCGCACGACAACCATAATAATATTATAATGGGTAATAATAATATAATATTAGAGAATGTATATTAACTGACCCCGTAACCGGATGACGCCCTAGCCGACGAACCGCTGCCGCCCGAGGCCGGTTGGCCGTTCCTCAGCATAGCCGCTATGTCCTGGCTGATGGGCAATAGGAGTTGCGCGTTCAACGCCTTGTTGTTGAGGTTCTGCGATTGGCCCTTACCCATCACCATACCGGCGAGTGCAAGCCGTTGTGCTGGGGTCATAGCCTTGATGATGGGCACGACTTGAGCCAGTCGTTCCTTCATACCCGGTTTCCGCATCGCTGACTGCACTAGTTTTTGCATACTGTCGGATTTTCGATCTGCCATATTTCTGCACATAATATTATATGATAATATATTATATAATTATATTATATTATAATATTATAATATTTTATTTTATATTTTATTATATTATTATCATTATATGATATTATATTATAATATTATATTATATTCGCAAGTTAACATTATATTTTTCTTGGGTTATACATACTTTTGTCAGAAAGAAACAACATGTAACGTAAATAATGTACCAATTATAACCAAATTATATTTAATTATGCAATTATAAAACACGCTAACCATTAATTCTCGATTAATATAACTAGTTAAAATCGGCATAGACAAAAAAGTTAACATACGATGATAAGTCATGTCATACATTTTAACAATAACAGAAGACTAATTATAATCAATAATATCAATGACATTTTTTTATTAAAGACAATGTACACCATAATCTACAGATTGCATCTTCTATATACGATCCTTGTCCAAAAATAATTTTTCAATTTAGTAACGAAAGTCATGCGACCATATATATTTATAAATTATAAATCTAACTTTTATAATAGAGTTTGCTTATCATCACACAACCCATTTTCTACTTGAAACCTTTAGTTAAAAACTTACAAGATAATACTGCCAGAAATACATCATGTACTATTTAAAAAAAAAATTAAACACAAGTTGTATTTGGTGGATTAATGAACAGCGTTAATCATTTAATTTTACAGAATTTTCACTATTTTTTGTATGGTAGGTTTATTTTTACGAAACTATACAAGTTTGACAAAAAAGAACGATTTATTATACTCACGACCCAAAGTCAAATATTTTATGGATAAAGTTACACGTACGTTCGCTTATATACTAATGTGGGTGCAGAACTGCAGAGTAATAAACTAATACAGAGAAAGTTGGTTGCCATTAGATAGATTACTAATCATTTGCAGGAGAAGATTTTTAACGACCCTCCGATGACTTATAATATGACCCGATGCGTTGTTAAACACATTTTCCTTATAACATTGTCACTGTGAATTTTGGCGCAATATATAGTTACTTACACGGACTCATCTGAGGGTGCTTCGTCCATATCGAGATTGGACATGGGCATTTCACCTTCTACTGTTGTATTAGGAGGCTCGTCATTGTCTGTTACATCGTCGTTACCGATGTTGTCCAAAGGAAAGTCGTCGAGATCGTCACAGGTGACAGCCACAAATGCCTGTAACACGTTTGATATACACAAACATAATGTTTAAAGTTGTATTTTAGAAACAGCTGTCACATTTCAGAACATACAATTATTCATTTTAACGACCACAATATTCACAAGTGCCAACAATATTGCTGGTCGCTGCAATAGTAATTTAATTTAACGTCCCACGTAACTATATACCCATTTTCCCACATTTACTCATAAGATAATATTGAACTAAAAAATGCTTTTCGTCTCATATATTATACATATATATATAATTTTAATCAACGGACTAAAGCAGACGTGTTGTACCTAAATAACTAATGGATATAGATGTTTTATATTTTAAGTCAAAATAAGTAATAACGATAGTCAACAAATTATTTGAAATAAGTGTTTATTTAATTTTGTATTTTTCTTAATTTAAAATATTCGAATATAATTTAAGTGATCACTGTAGGTACTTAATTTTTAAAATGTGCATACCTACTTGGAATAATATTTTTTCAAACTGAGTTTCATACATATAAAGTATTATATTCACTTAATATACCTACATCACTAAGTTTTATACTATAAGATAAGTAGTTAATTTTTTTTTCTCACCTAGAGTCAAATTATACTGTCTTCAGTTTAACACATGGTAATAACCATACACAGCGCACTCTGAATATATACAATACAAAAATATGAATTCTGATTATATATTAAAAATCCAAAAATATTTACGTAATTTTAAAAAAGTAAAGAAATTATTAAAAAAATTTATGTTTGGATAACCAGATATTCCTGAAGTCTCTCGACCCTCAGGATATTAAATAAAATTTTTTTAATTTGTTGTACCTACCAGAAAAAGTGCAATATGATATAAACATTAATTGTGTTAAAATTAATGTTATTTATAGAATGCAATAATTGGTGATTAATATTTAAAATATATACCTATATCATAACACAAGATATTTCGGTTCAATTTTAATGAAAATCTTAATTCTAAGAACATTTTTTGTCACTATTTCCACATGAATAAACAAATGAAACTGAACGAAATTAAATTGAAGTATGTTTTGTATCCATAAATATGTATTACTTTTTTTAATTATACATTATTATAATTTTCTAAAACGTTGACTTTTTTTAAATACATACTTACATTATATGATACCACAAAAAAATATTTATCATTTTAAATGACAGACATAGGGTTTAGGCTTAGTTCATTATTTGGGTTAACTTTTTCGATTTACCCCTACGACCCTGTATAATTTATACATTTATTTCGAGAAAACTCAGCTTCCCAGATATAGCTGTTAATTTATGTTTTCTACCGCAGGATATACAAGGCAAACAATTGCTATATACCATTTTTTTTTATCTTTAGGTTTTATATTTTATTATTGTTCCTGTTTTAATTAATTTGAACCAATCCCGATATTGTTTATGTGCACAGAATTTTAAATTGTCTAGTATTTAAAAAAAATATGCATATGGCTCTATGTGTACCTACGTACTGCTAACTCATAAAATATAATTAATTAATAACTGAATCTGAAAATAGAAATTAAAAATGTAAAAACCTGATAAATAGTTCTTTCTAAAAGCTCTTATTTAGGCTTATAGGCCATTAGTATACAACAAATAATGTCAAAAAAGAAATATTTTAAATAATTATGAATTTTAATTTATTATTCGGCGGAATTTCGTTTAAATAGCATATAAGCGTTATCACATAATTTTTGTTATTGTGACTGCTGATATTTCCAATAAAAAATATGAAAACTAGTAAAGTCAGATGTTGGGACATGTGTCTTAACTGAATGTCATCAACCGTTTTCACTATCTTTTAAAACATTCGATATTTTACTTTTTCCTTTTATTCATCTATTGTGTATACCTGAGGCTGCGACTATCGGAAAAAATGTTCAATAGTTCACTTTCACAAGATGCATGACCAATAGACCGAAGAATAAAACAAATTTGTGAATAAGAAAAAAATATTAATCTTGTTTAATCAGTTTGAATTTTACATACATCAACTATTTATTCAGAATTCTATATACAAAACTATTCTACGATTTCAACACGTCATTTCAAAAACCAAAAAATATTTTTTCTTAAAACATTTTTCTTTAGATAACCATTTGTGTATACCCTTAAATAATCATCATGATATAAAATTTAAGCTTTAAGGATATAATTATTATAACAAAATAATTTAATTTATAATAATATTATCCCAGGTATATTTTAAACTTAAACACATTTTTAACATTGTCGGAGAAGAAGGTACCGAATATTTATTAATTCCTTACAGATATTTATTTATTATATTTTATACCTATTATTTCTATCTATTGATATTAGTAAATAATATATTATAGGTACACATATTTATTTTAAATAACATGATTTATCTGATTTGACACACCGTTCAACCGTTGAGTATCTCAATGTTTACATACTTACAAAATAATATTAGTACTATAAATATTTAGTATTTAGATACCTGTAATCTGGACGTTATAATTATCTTATACCTTGTTTAATTAAAATTACTGATTATATCTATATTTTTTAACAGTCGAGGCATTCTCGACATTTAAAAAATTGTCTTATCTATAATAAATATAGTTTTTAATATAATTGTTACTAACAATACATTTTATAAAAAAATTAAAACTGTCAAGCTGTATTGAGCTTTACAGAGTTTTTTTAAATACTTAAATAATAATTTAACACGTAATTTAATGATAATACTAGGTAATGTTGTATTATTTACTTACCGCTGCCACAAACAACCACAATATCCAAACGTTATGCATCTTAAAATGGTATTGGCGTGGTAGTCATTTCCGTGTTAAAAACACGTAACTGTCATAATACAAACAATAAAACAATACCAATTTAAAAGCGACTTAACTAAAACATACGAGACGATAGGGAGCTACTAGTACAGATAAGTCACTGTCTCTTCTGTTCGGAGATACAGTGAGATGGAATGCGAACCGGTCTTTGGTGGGGCACATGCGCGCGTTCACGGAGGCCGAATAAGTTGGTCATTCAAGTTTAAGGTCAGTTATGTCTGCAAGGCGCCGTTTCAGATCTTAACAATATGTAAATTATATGTGATTGGGTAGTATCTTCTTAAAATCTCTGAATTTAATTTAAATTTTTTATTTGTGTAACTATCACGATACATAATTAAATATTAATATTAAATTTACGAACCCATATTTTTTATCATGCAAAGTTTAAAATAAATATAGTGTCTATTAGGTACATACAATTTATAAAAACTTGGCATTTCAATCGATCCTAGCACTTTTTATAATATACCTGAT
>PVMI01080240.1:0-18501 GCA_008528875.1 Aulacorthum solani
ACGGACGTATATAATATGTTTGTATGTTACACCTATTATTGTATATAATGTACATACTTAGTGATTATAACTCTAAAATATTAATTACCTACATTCCATTACAATCGTCCCTACGGATATTAAACTAAAGGAGGACTCAAAACTAAAACTAAGCAAAGTAGGGGAACGCCGCCCTCCTCCGTCCCCCCTAACTTTAACCACTGCTGATGACCATACATTTTTACTTAGAAGTCAAAGTATAACTTATGTGATTTTATTTCCACCTTTCTTCTTCCTATAAGCTGCTACAGTTTTTTTTTAACTCTGTACTTACTGCCCATAATAAACACTATTTACACTATATAATAAACACAAAAGAAGAGTGCGAAAATTGCAATAAAAATGAAAATACCAACCTTCGTCCTTCACTTCCTTCACTATCAGAATGAAATTGGATTGTAAATACGAGTAGAATTGAATAGGTTGTAAAAATAATATTTGAATAAGGGTTCAATCGTTCCGAACGAACGGTTACAGATAATATTATCATAATAATATAATAATCCCGCTATACATAACTTTGCGATAACGATGTATGTCATGATGGTTGGGTGGTGGGTGGTGGTACACGTGTCCGTCCGCACTCACACTAATAATCATTTACGACTAACACATAGGTACCGGGCGGCGGCGACGAGCTTACAAATTGCCTAAATGTTGCCCCTTATTAAATAGTCACGAGCAGGCCCCTTAAGTTTATTATGATTGAAATGTAAAATATTTATAAGAATAAATGATTATTTTTAAATCATTTATGTGACAATTTGAGCTCTAAAACCAACATCAATCAAATCAAATCCAAAGTTCCAACATAACAGAAGTTAAATTTTTCATTAAACATTATATTAAAACATTTAGATTTTAAATGACTTATGAATAATTCTGTATTACATCCGATAAAAGAATTCACTTTAATTAATGAATAATGAAAAACATTAATTGTAAATAAACAAACAACATAAAAACGAAAGATTTATCAATAAACCAATAAACTTTACACTTTATATAATAACCAAATTTAACAAGAAAACAGGTTGTAGTGAAGATAATAGATATCATATGAAATATGGCAGTACATTATCCAGATTCTAGTCACTATCATTTGTAGTTATAAATACCGATTAGACAATGCCTATCATTTCTATTATTACTTATAAATTATTAAAGAGTAAATATGTTAGGATCATTGATAGGACTTGATAGGAACAGTATCTGCCATATTTTATTTTAAAATTAAAACATCGAAATATAATTAATAACAATTAATTTCATCTTTAAATTGAATACAAGGTTGATTTACTCCAACAATAATAACTATAAAAATACATCCATCAGTGAAAATATGTATAAAGTTTATCAGGTAACTAAAAATTGTTTTTCGGTTACTGTAAAAGCCACGTATTATATCGTTATTATTATTATTAAAACAAGAAATCTCTATTAAGTACCTATAAATATATTTACTAAATGATCTTTTTTTTTCATAATTCAAGGATCAATTTGAAAAATTCCAATGATAAAAGACAACTAATTTCTATTAAAATTAAACTAAACTAATTATAAATTCATTATTTGTATCCTTGACATTTTATACTTTTAAATATTATATTTATCCAAATTATGTACACATTTTCCTCATTTATTTTATTAATGTCATTATTAAACAGGAACCTAATGACATTGAAATATTTTAGATAACTTACATATTTTTCATTTAAAACGGAAAAACTTATTTTTATAACAATAGCAAAAAAAAAAAACCACAAGTTCGGCATGGATTTTAATTACCATTTAAACACAAAATCTATTGTCCTTAATCAACTTGACATCATGCATTAAATACACTTTTCCGGTATACATTCTATACCGTTAGTTTAACAAAATGTCAAAAAAATATAACCATCTCATATTTATACAATAAATAATACAATAAAAATATTATCATAATACATAAATCGGCTGTTAGACAGTAGATCAAGTGTTTTCAAATTTTAAAACAATGATAATTTCGCGATGAAAAACAGTTCTGAGCAAATCTCGGTTTTATAAAAATATGGTCTAGATTTTTTTTTAAATCACCCATTTAAAGTACCTATATACTCTTAACTTTCAATTCCCAACCAATGTGGAAATGAAAAATAAATCTTTTAGCCTCAAAAAGTGTAAGACGATAATTTCATAAAAAAATTACAGCAATGACGTTATTGTAAAACTTAGCTAGCTACCTAGCTCCCTTGATTCAATCAGAGTATCAAAATATTTTAAAAATCTACAATTTTAATTAGAACGAAAATGTGGTAAATACTTAATTTATGGTAATTTCATTATAAATTATAGCATTTAAATACGGTTCATTCTGAATTTTCATTCCTGTCAAAACTATACAAAATATAGTATAACATTATTATACTTTATAAATTAAAGTTTCAAAATATTTACATAATCCCAAAACTAAAAGTGTACTCACAACAAAAAGTATATTGTATAGCACTGTACAGAACCTAAAAAAAATCTATTATTTTAATTGTGTTAGTCGATACATTAAAACCATTTCCAGGGTGGGACAGGCTATATTATTCAACATAAAACAAAACTACGCTGCAGAGCCATAAATAAATAAAACCTAAACAAAACGAATAAAGTACGACCGTACAGTGTACAAGTGAAAATACTTTATCTGATAAAGCATGTATCTTCGGCATCGGACGTCAATTATTTATCTATTTTTCAGTAATCAGTAAACACATTATAAAATATAAACGAGTACCTACAGAAGAAAAATATTTTTACATGACAAGACAAAATTCATAGTTTTATTTGGAGGTGGTCTCATTAAAAAGTATAAAATCATACAGACGAACGGGGATCTATGTGACGTGCGCTAACGATTTTCAACAACATTGATTTCTAAAAATGGTAAAAATGATAAAAGCTAAACAAATACGCAAGTTTACAAATTTGGACCTCTCATCTATAACAACCTTTATGGAAAATCATATGCATATTAAAAATCAAACCAAAGGTGTTTACCTCGTGACGTATGATAACGAACAAAGCTACAAAACCTAAACATTTACCTAAACATTATAGGTATTATAATACATGTAGGTGTGCGCTATATTACCTATGTGTTTACACCTACTATTAAAATACATAATATATGAACATTTGGCGGTTTAACCTCTGTCATTGTCAGGAGGGCTGAGATATTGGTTAGATTGGGGGATGAAGGGGGTAAAACAACTAGAGAAATTTGCATTTGTCCGTGCACGGACAGTTTAACGCTTGCCGGGCGTACAAAACCTGGAAACACCCCTCCCCCCACCCACAACCATCCCTTCCGCATGCACCTGAACCCCTAGCCGAATTCACGGGCGGCGCAGCGTTCCAAACAACCGTTGTCACGACAACCCGACAGTTCAATGTATATAATAATATAATATAACTAAGCACACCGTCTTCGTCTTCGCCACCGCTAGCCGCGTAAATCTACGCGCATATTGTTCCGGCGGCGTAGCGCGAACTGCAAACTGCACGGATGTCCGCACCACACCGCTGCGGCGATGGCAAAAGTCGACAGACGACGCCGCCGCCGCCGACTGCCGATCGCTGTCCCTAGATTATGTTATCATTTACTATCCCATGTATGGGGTGTAACACCAAGCAAGCGCTCATTCACATTTTAACCTTTATAGTTGTGCGCTTGTTATAATTCTGTTCATCAATTTTTTAAGTACAATAAAAGGCCATATATATTTTCTAATGCTTTAATTTTAGAAGTTTATATCTGTGTTGATACAAAAATTATTATTTTCAGACGAGAACTTCCCACTTTCACCATTTCCCCCTCAACTATGTACAGTTAAAGAGATTTTAATTTAAAAAATTAAAAATTTTTTGTCTACTTACGAGTATCTACTATAGTTTAACGGTAGACAGAAAAAAAATAGAAACCTTTTAAAATACAACCTTTAAGAATAGGTAAGTAGATATCCATGTAATTTTATTTTTTTAACCTAAGGTGTTCTCTTTTCGATATAGGTACGTAGTAGGTTATCATCATTGAGTAGGTTACTGTAATGGATAAAAATATGTTAAATTTGAATCAATGATAAATAGTACGATTATTGATATTGCATATGAAAAACAATTCTGAGCTTCTACTATTAATACTGTAGGTTAATTAAACTGTTACCAATAACATCGGAATTATTTTATACAACAATCTATATTTTTTTTATCCTACGAGTATTATCTTAAAAAATAGAGAGAATTTTTTACTTTTGAACTCCTAAGTTCCAATATTTATTTAAATGTCTACCACAGACCACCCTAAAAGTTAACGATTACATCAGTTGCAGTGCTTCTAAAGGTGACATCATATACAAAAAATATACACACTTCATTATAAAACCAATATATCCATTGCTCTGTTCAGAATCTAAAAATTCAAAGTTTGAATAAATTAATAATTAAAAGATAAAATGGGAGTGAGCATGCTTAGAAAATCACCCCGTATATTATATGATACGATTTACATTCCGAAAGTTATAACAACGTTATTACGTAGCGTAACATTGTAATAAGCTGGGTAATATGCTAGAACTGCAAACGAAAAGTTATAACTAAAAAACGGACTACACTCAATCGATAATAATGTACTGCAGGGTGATTTAGTAATTTTTATTTTTAATTATGAGGGAATACTTTTAATCGAGTGAATTTAATAACAAAATATTATGGTATCGGTTGTACCTTTGCATGTTAAAGTTTTACAATTTGATTAAGATGATGCTACAGACGGAAACGAAAGAGACCAACGGCCGACAGAATGCGCTGTTAGGTGTTTTATTACATACACTGTAAATTAAATGTAATTTATTGTAATAATTATTATAATTTATTTCAAATAAGGATTTTTATTATAATAAATGATAATCATTAATCAATAATAAAAATAATAATTAAAATAATCTAGGTACACTGACTACGGGCTGAGGTGACCAAAGCGAGACGATTGCTCAACGCTCGGTCTCCTGTAGCGGTGTAGAGCTGCAATGCCTGCAATTCGTTATCAACTGAAATGCGTGTCAAGACTTAAATAGTTTGTGGAGTTACTTCACTATAGGTACGCTGTTATACTCAATTTTATAAAAAAAAAATGTCTTTCGCAATGACTACCAGTTCCTAAATAGTACATAAATTCAATAATTCATTTTTTACACCCATTTTTAACAATAACGCAGCTTAACACTATACAAAGCTGTAATTCTTTATTTGATAATAAATACAATTTTTTTAATTTTTAATACATAATCGAAAGTTTTTTATTCTTTATAACTTTTACCAATATCGGTCTAAATTTACAAATATTTAAAATTTCTAACTGCAGTTTATGTAACATATAATTAAATTATGCTAAAACATAATAAAAAGTGAAAATTATCTTAACTCTACAGAAGTATTTATTTGGAACATAGTCTTTATAAGAGGTTTAACCAAAGCTTAGGCATGTAATCACAGAATTTCGTTTATATTCTAGTAAGAAATTTAAAATATTCAAAAATGAGCATAAGCATAATACTATGAGTTATGAGTCAAAAAATATGAAATAAAAAACTTAAGAATTTTTTTAAAAATTGCTTGAATAATGTAGTAATATATTACTAATAGGTAATAATTTATGTTTTTCATGGGTTTTTCAAATTAATTTTATATCAGTCGTTCTTCGCTTTAAGAATTACAAAAAAGGCATATTGCTTAAAAAATATCATTCGAATTTAATTTCACATCTAAATATAGTCCAATGAGCTACCAAAACTTTTGTATAGACACTCATTTACCCTAAAAATTATAAGTTAGAGACAACCAAACAAAAAACACATTTAAAATTAAAACCATCTGCTCAGAATATAAAATATATTTTAAATACTATTTTTAATTTTACTAAGCACTTCATGAATGATTAATGAACATATTATAATATGACGTACTAATCTACTTTCATGTAGATATACACATATAATATATATTTATATATTTTATACTGGACAGCACACAGTGTTTTAGTGTATAATTGCTAAAGATAATTTTGTATGTAATAATGTAATATTATATAGTAATTTAAAAGTTCTATACCTGCATACTTTTATTATGATTTACATAAAAGTAATTAAAAAAAAATAATAACAACATGTTCGATATTTTTATACTTCAAATAAAATATTATGATACACATTATGGTTAAAAAAAATCACCCGTGCAATAATACATGTAGTATCTTTATCTAGATTATTTAAAAATTAAAATAAATAAAAGCAGAAGTAATATTCACTATTGTGACAATGATGAAAGACTTATCTTTACAGCTATTGTTTAGTAATTATTTCTGTGATCGAATACTGGTTTCGATTGAGTTTTGAGTCAACAGGCGTGAAACAAACAGATAACAGAAAATATTAGATCCATAATATTATATTATATTATTATAAACAATGTATACCAAAAAAACCAAACTCTATTTTAAGAAATATGAACCCAAAGTAGAAAAAAACAAATTAAAGGTAAAACGAGTAAAACTGTTCTGAAGCCTTTACATTAATAATAATTAAAAACTTTGAAGTGTCAACCAGTATCGTGAGATATTATGATATTATGTATTTGTAAATTGTTTGCTATACTACTCGTAGTACATTCAGAGAGGCTACTAATGGGGAATTTGTTTCACCTATATCCCATGAATTTAAGTTTATTTTTTTTTCAAATGATTTACATACAGTTGAGCATAGATTGTAAAAATATTTTTAAAATTAAAAAATAGTAATAATATTTATAAGTTTTGCTGTGTTATATTCAACAATTTTAATAAAAATATTTCTATCTTATATATTTTCTATTATCTAATA
The DNA here is from genome assembly GCA_008528875.1 of Aulacorthum solani. Classification (NCBI taxonomy): domain Eukaryota; kingdom Metazoa; phylum Arthropoda; class Insecta; order Hemiptera; family Aphididae; genus Aulacorthum; species Aulacorthum solani. The sequence goes on from PVMI01080240.1 coordinate 6,945, forward strand.
TTATTTATTTATTATTTGATTCCAAGTATTATTATACAATTGAAAATATAACCCAAATGCATTATATATTAAATTCAATATTTGTATGAGCCGATACATGATAAAATAAAAAAACACAACCAGAAGTAATTTCAAGATACTACGATTGGATAGAAATAAAGCATTAAATTAAAGTCGGAACAAATCTATTTATTTGTAAGTAATATTTTTTCCAATATCCAATTTAAACCTTCCGAAAGAATTTAGATGATATCATTTTATGGAAAACCAATAATAAGATTTAAAAAAATCAAACAAAAATGTTTTTATGCAAGTTTATTTCCNNGTGTCTCTACCAACTTTACTACCACGAACAAAAATGATTATTATAAAATATAATAAGTATGTATACAAGATGATTCACCAAACATAATCACTTTTCAGTATGGTTTTGAGGATATTTAAAAATTTCAAAAATCAGAATTTGAATTAAATTCATTATTAAATAAAAATGGGGGTTAGCATACTCAGTGATTCACTCTGTATACAACAATAGTTATTATAATATTTAAATATTATTACTAGTTAAACTACATTTTTGTTTCAAATAAAAAATGTAATTTGCAGTTCATATAATTTTAAATTCAAAATTGTTACGTATATACCTACTCTGTTTTATTATGCAATTTACAAACCGGTTACTCTTTTTTAGAAGTGCATGTATAATATACGCTAAATAAAATTACCTAGTCAATATTATATAGCTTGGTTGGTATAAGACGTTTCCGAGGTATTTCAATCTTGCTATAATTGCGTTATACTGTAATATCTAAAAGGCAGTACAAAAAAGACTATTGCCCGGTAATAATATTAAAACCGTATACATAATGAATACAGGTCACAGGATGACTAGTTTAACGTAAGACACTTGTTATGACACTCGAATGTATTTTGTTAAATCAATCAACCCGTATTAATATAAATAAATTTAAAAAAATATTTTCTACACAATAAAATAAACATAAGTAAATAAATGTATTGTAAATTATAATACACTAACACCGCTAGTTATTACACTATCATTTTGCAACAATTTCATCTAATTCATTTTTTTTAAATAGTTAAAAAAGATCATGAAAGATCGTCTTTAGTTTACTTCTGAGGCCAATTGGCTGTAGGTGGAAATCTCGATTCAGTTTTCGTACTCCGAACTGTTTAGTATTTATTTTAGGTTTATATTTGTTCTTTATACGGCGTATTTATATATTGATAATTATAATAAATACATTTTTATTATTATATACGATGATTATACTTCTTTGTTCTGTAAACCAATGAATAAATATAGAACAAGTGATGAATATAAAACGTATTGATCATATTAGGCAACAACTTAATTAGGTTTATGTAATTACTAATTATCAATCAACGAACCACAATATTTCAGAAGTTTAAAAATTTTTTTTGATATTTTGAGGAAAAACGGATGAATAAAATCTTTATTTAGGTCCTATAACTATATCAAATTATTTTCTTCTATACAGTTAAAAATCTTATTTTGCAACTTGAGCGCAATAAAAACTTCAAACAATTTTTGTCAATAGACTATTTCTAAGACCATAATCTGATAAAAATAACCACGTTAAAACAAAAATGATTTAAAAAGAACAAAATTGTAGTATTTTAGATTCAAAGAACCAAAAAATTGAACAAATTATTTTAAAAATAAAATATGTGTAGGTAAACAGCAAGATGTATTTGAAATATTCTTCAACATTACTCAATAACTGATGTAAAATTTAAAAAAATAATGAGATGGATTGATATTAAAAACAGAAAGTTAGTTCAATAAATTTCGGTCGACATTAAAAACAGGTGTATTGAAGTGTAAAGCATTTAACTATATAATATTATTAATTGGTGTCATAGCCGATAATTGGCCAATTTAGTTATGACACATTTATAGGAAATTTGAATAATTGATTATATATATAATAAGATAATATATTAAAATAAATTATACTTTAAAAAAATAGGTATATAATTACTCATCAATATTAATTAAAACAATTATATTATTGTACACTGATAACCGTTTTAATTACTTATATTTCTATTGGGTGTTTTACGGAGTGTTTTATTTATGTCGTATAGGTACTTAGGTTATAAACAATGAGTTTTTATTACTTATTTTCAACATAATGATTATATTTCAGACCATTGTGCGTCGGCAAGATGTTTGAAATTGTGAAATCGATTACAAATTTACATATTAAACTTGCATGTAATCCCATATCATACAACATTAAAATACTAAATACTATACAATGATTTAATTGTCATTATTTTAATCATAAATTTAACTATAAAGTTAAATCATACCTTCATACAACACAGGTAATAATTCTTGGTATGTATAACATATTAGACAAATATGATTGTCAATTAGATGATATTATAAAATTTATATATACATAAATAAAAAAATATATCGTAGTAAAAAAACACTAGGTACGTTTCTAGCTTCACTAAGTCTATGCTAACATAATTTCATTATTATAAATAACATTACGAAACAGTACATTTAAACAAACATATTAATACATTATTTACTTTACTAAATATTTGTTGGTAATCCTTTAAAACATAAACTATTTAACTATTTTTCAATGTGCCTATATTAATTAAAGCGTGAACTGCAGTATTTCTATGGGTGTATTAATTCAGTAGACAAATAAAAAATAATAATGCACACAAAAAGTACCTAGTTTAGTGAATAATTAGTGTACAGAAAATATTTATTAAATTAAAAAAAAATTATTTAAATTTAAGTAATATTTTAAGATCCCTACAATAGATCTTATATAATGTAGGTATAGTAGTAGCAGTAGTCATAAGTTGAATCAAGAACAGAGGAATTCAAGTAATTTGTGGGAGGTAATCAATTAACCGGCTTTCCGGTATAATAATAAATAATTAGTACACCGTGGACAATCGATTTCCGTTTTATTTTCATCTAACCCGCATTATTCTAATAGACTTTACGCTCTATGGTTGAACGTATTAATCAAATACAAAGATTGATTAAACACCGCACATAGTAGTCTTAAAGGAATGCTGTAAATTCAACATAACTTGGAAACCTAAATAACAGTTTTAATTAATTAGAAATGTCTTAAAAAAAAAAAACGTCCATCATGCATATTTTATTCAATAATCTAAAGCATAATACTTTTCTAAAAATATTGACATATATAAATATCAAACATTGAACTAAGTCATTGTTTGTTTTAATAATGAGCATTTTAAGGTTATAGAAGAGCGGATAGTGTACCTCGTAGTATGTACTACAAACTTATTTAGACAATTATCTAAAATATTGTCAATACCTACACCTTAAATGCTTATACATTTTTTAATTTTCCGCTTCAAGTCTTGATATTTATCGACACCGTTATAAATATGCTGCTTTGGATTATGAAATTTAAAATGCAATATAGGTTGCAAACAATTTAAAGTTAATTCCCCGACAAAAATAAGCGCAATTTAAATTATCAGAGTTGCATGCATTTTATGTTTTAAAAAAGTTTAATTATTCAAAATAATAAGTGTTTATTTTAAATAAATCTCGATGTATAATAATATATTAATATGCACCCTATTATGTACATATACATACTTAGGTATATTATAACATGATATTTTTTTTACATAGTAAGTAGGTAATTATTTAAGTGTAACGTTAATATTGAGCCAATGTAGAATCGTATTTACAAATAAATAACATAACATAGGTTAAAAAAACAATCATTTTGACTTTAGATTGTCATTCATAAGTTATTTGATGAGTTTATTTGAACCATTGTATAACTTGTAGGTAATACAAATGATACATCTAAATATATTTAACAATACTACAATGAAAATATTTTGAATTTAATGATGTCTTTACCTATTTATTCATTCAATGTATTATTTATTATTTTATAAAAAAGCGATATTCAATTTATCAAAATTGTAACATAAAAAAAAAGAATTAAGAAATATAGCAGCTATATTTATAATTAAATTGTGAATAAATCAATAAACTTACAACTGTTGAAATAATTTTTATCAAAACGATATACCCCAATTACTTTCTTTTCCAAAGCATAGATATCTCACCTCAAAAAATTGTTGATACATTTTTATAAAGTTAGACATCGGATATAGATAGGTTATAACCAGGACATGTATTCATATTAAATGTTAAAAGTTACAACATTTATAAGTTATAACTCAAAGCAACTATTAGGTATTGTATGTAAGACAATTTTGAGAGAAAATGGACTCGCGATAATGTTTAGGTATTTCGTTTCAAACATCAATTGCAAAAATATAGCTGGTTACAACTTACAATGTGATACGAATAACATGAAATATTTAAAATATCTAGTTATTGTACCTAAAATCCAAATTTTTAAAGAAAAATAGTGTCGAAGAATAAATACATTTTAGAATGATAAAAAACAGTAAATTTCCAATCGAATGATAAATCACAAAACATTTATAAAGCACCTGTAACATCATTCTAATATTTCGTGTCAACTCATAATTTTAAAATTGTTCTAAAATATTCACATTTTGTATCATTACTTTGAATAATTAAATAAACAGATAATATTCAAAGGTTTTTCTGTAATTGCTCAAAAAAAATTGTGTACAAAATTAAAAAATAAATAGTCAAATAGAATCTATTGTTGCTCCTACTTAATTCTTTATTTTTTAAATAGAAATATATACTATCTATACAGGTACCTCTATACGAATATGGGACATATGGCAAATTGAGTATGTGATAAAGAAGAAAAAAGAACATAAATTGGAGTTAAACGTGATTGAGAAGCCACCCATTTATGACACTTAGTTTAGATTAATAATTTTAATTCTAAAAAAAGTTTTAAGAAAGCGATTTCTACATCGGTCATTATTACCAGTGAGTGTCTCATTTTGCTCGGCGCGATTATGATTATATATAGTGGTATAAAAGTTCGTATACTAGTATTTATAATTTTCAATGTGAACATTTTATTGTTCTCTCTGAAAAAATAATTTAAGCAAACCTCGATTTACCGTAAAATTATAAAGCTATAAATACATATCAGATATGGCTTACTAACAATTTTTTTCCAATCTCCATATTTTCTTGGAAAACTTATGGAAAAAGTTGTAAAATTATATTCTAAAATAAGACAATCTTTTTTTTCATAATTAGGTAATTAAATGAGCGCAGAACGAAAGTTTATTATTTTTCTACCCTCAAAAAGTGGAATTATTTTCAAAAAACAAACAACAGAATAGTAAAATCAATCACTTCTTCGCTTCGCAAGAATCTAAAATTGCTGACTAAGTATTTAAAAAGTAAATAAAACAACTTTATTTTAAATTTTTTTTTTTTTTTGACATAGTTAAGTTATTTATGCGGCATGCGTGGTAATAATAAGGTAATTCACAAATTAATTTTAAATTATTAACTGCTTACACATTACATTTATGATTTTACAATACACATAATAATAATAAACAACATAAAAGTAATAATATCTTAGTTGTACTCTAAAACAATATTTTTTTCAAAATAATAATAAAATGGCAACAAGAGATGTTGATTCTCAAAAAACAAAACAATAATCAAACAGATGACTAATTAAAAAAAATTGCCACAGGGATTTTAAACAACAATGATACAAACAACAGAATATAAGTAGGTACATTGAATAATGAAACATGGAAAATATGTATAATACATACTTAATGAAATTTGCCAAGAAACGAAAAAACATAAGTAAATGAACCAAATTATATTGGACAAGACGAATACCAACAAGGTAAATACATAGGTATACCTATGTTTTTCCACATCACTAACTCAACGGTCATGGTATATTAAATACACAAATAAAATTAAGTATCTATTATCGTAAGCTATCTTCTGAGGCCATTGGTCTTTGGGTAAAAGTGATTCTTATTAGTTTAACTCTGAGTTGAAAAATAAATGTATTGTCCTTGAAATAGGTACTATTACAGCGTCAAGTTTTTTGCCTTATGTCATATTCTGGTAACACTAAAAATTACATAAGTGTTGACTATTGAGTACCAAAATGTAGTACCTATAATTTAGTATAAGAATTTACTATTTAGGATTAATATGATTAATATAAAAACATTTGATAGTAGGTACCTACTTCTTATTTGGATTTAAACTTATTTAGATCTCTTAATTCAGATACTGACTTATTTTAAAATCAACCCTAGTGAGGAAGGTTTTAAAATGTTTAACTTTGCCTTACAGTGAGAGGCTTCAACACCCACCCACTAAAACTATGAGTCCAATTCAATTTTCTTGAACAGTTATATTTATTAATTATGATAAAATGTTATACTGAATATCTTCTTAACTAGGCATTAGTATACCTAATATTAATATTATTCAGAATTCTGGCCATTTAAAAGTTATAATCGATTGAAGCTAATCTTTTTTTATTAATTAATTTAAACTAAAAAATGTATTAGGAAATATAACCTATACAAAATTAACATACAAAAAAGTCAAGGCATGGGGAAAGCTCTACCTTAAGTTCCCCATCAAATAAAACCCCTAATTAATGAAACTTTCATAATATTTAAATGTTTAGGTCACTAAATAATATGAAATAATTTAAAACAAAAATATAATTTAACCTGGTATTTCCTATCGGCTATTAGTTCATATTGAGAACCTTTATCTGTTATTTTTCTGTTAAAAACATAATGATATTTGTTTGATTAAATGTATTTATTTTTCATAATTAAACACAATTCATAACATAGGGCAAAGGTACACATATTTAAATATTTTTGATTATACGATTACATCAAATAGTAATTTATTTAATTAACATGTATCATGTAATAACCTTAGAATTTACAATGCTTTTATATCATTGATAAGTGATATAGTACCTAAGTAATTATTTTTTAGCCCACTATCTACAACGGCAGTCATAACTATTTGGTAATAAAAATTAATAATGGTGAAAACAGTTTAATTAAAAGTTTAAATGGATGTAGTAAATATAATATGACATTCTAGTATTTTATTTACTTACTACCTCGCTTACCACATTATTTTAATTAGCTGTCTGCCAAAAGTTAATTTTAAACTAAATCCAATCAATAGGCACTCCACTAGAAATATATAATATTATTAGTTTTACCCTTTTCACTGCTCCAAACATACTATTACATTCCTGTATTTTATAATACTATCATTTGCCAGTAACCTTATAATTTTAGGAAACTCTGGCTAAAATTTTATTTTATGTGACACACAGATTACTGAGCATTTGTGAAAAGGTTAATAAAGTAGGTAAATAAAAGTTGATAGGTAAGAAAATGATCCGTAAAACATAATTTTTTTTTTTTACCCTTATAGTTTTTACTAATAACTTATTAGTTAGTTGATAATATTTTAAAAATTATCACAAAAAATACAAATTACAATAATTACAATAACAAATTTAATATTCTAAACTTAAAACAATTTTTTTAGTACCTAATTTGTCAATAGAACTCCAAATACGCTTAGATATATATATATTTCTTAAACAAGTACCTATGTGAGTCGCATATGAATAACTTATTAAATTAACTAAACATATTGGTGACATCTAAACAGTAGTACCTTTTAGAAATTATGCTCTTTTTGTTAGTCTAGATTAGTTCATAAAACCCTATTATAATGCATGTCTTAAGAAATGAATAAATCATCATAGATTTTATCTATATAAGTAGGTAGTTAAATTGAACTTGTAATGCTTAAAAATAGTTTTAAATGTATAGGTACAAATATAAACATTGTTGTAATATTCAACGAAGTAGAACTATAATTTATTACTAATCAATACATATCCTTATTAAACTACCACTATTGTGAATTATTATTAACAAAAATAATGGTACCAAATTTATTTGTTTAGTGGTGTTGTTGTACATCATCATTCACCCTGTGCGGATATGATCTGGTCATTCCAAAACTTAGCTGTCGCCTGTCTAATAACCAACCCTCGCTCAAACGTAGTACAAACTATAGTAGGTACCCATAATAATCATTATAAACGCGATTGGCATACCTTCATGTCCGACGTTCACGTCCGATTCACAGTGCGGAGAAGTTAATTGATCGGTTGTATCGTATCCGTCGTTTCATTTCTACCATCGGCAGACGGGTGAAGCGAAAAAAACAGTGTAAAACCAACGGGTATTAATGTACGGTGATAATAATTTACGATTTTAAAATAATTCCGTTTAGATACGACGAGCACGACGAGCACCAGACGGGTCGCACGAGAATGATAAGACTATCACAATCACTGGTACGCGAAATGAAAGGTTCGCCAGAAAAAAACATAAACACCGGCGCGGCGGTGTGGATGACTCGCTATCCGCCCCGGCCGGCTGACCGACGTGCCCCAAGCGGCCAGTCGCAGCGTGTGACCTACAAACGCATCGACGAAGACCTTCACGGAAACCAATTCGCGCGAGTCTAATACAATATAGAATATTGTTATTACCGATTCGTTTATTTCCACATCATATTTATCCACGACTGTTAGTTGCATAGGTGACTGTAATGTATGCATTATCCACCTTGAATTCGTAATTTGTCGTAGGCACTGCAGCCGTACAGGTGCCTACCGCTTTTGGGTCTCTAACGCTAAGTGTTCGTGTAATTATTATTTAGATCATTAATATTTATGTTTCCGTAAAAAAAGAAAAAACAACTCTTCAGATGGTTAAATTGATAGACGGGATAGATGTGTTTAAAAGTATGTAATATTATACCGTACTTGAAAAGTTGAAACTCGAAACTAAATGAGTATGACCATTTTATTTTATCGATTCTGTATTTCTATACGCCTTAAAAAAATTACTTATAATTAAACGAAAATACTTATAAAATTGGTGGTACTTGTAAATATTATCTATAATATTATACTTGGAAAGCACAAAAAGATATAACAATCGAATTTAATTTAATTTTGTTTACTTATTATAGTTATTGTATTAAATATGTATAGTTATTGCATATTATAATTTTAAATAAAATATACTAAAAAAATATAGGGGATCAGATTCCCTGTGGATTTTTTGAAATCCTGTGACTCCTGGAGGAACTTTAAAAAATCTGTTAACTATTAAACAAATTTAAACATTAATCGATAGTCAATAAAGTTCTACATTTTTATGACATAAAAAAATAAAATTCTCCGTTTAAATATGTAATCATATCAGAATTCGAACTAAGAATGTTTATAAAAACAAACAGTGTTGGTTGAATTGTAGTTAGGTTTAAGTATGAAGTATTTTATGAAGAATATTGTACTCAATTTACTAGCTTTTGCTATATAAATTGGAAATTGATTACATTTTTAACTGTGTATCTAAAATAATAATTGGAAAATTATCGTAATTTTCAAAAATTTCAATTTTAAATGCTTATAAATATAATCAAGCTAATCTCTCATTAAAAAAAAAAATTAATAAAAAATTATAAGGAACCTTGTATTAATTTAAAAAAATTTAACCGAGAACATTTTTTTATTGATATTAAATAAAACAAAAAAAATGGAATATGTCAAATGTTTGTAAATAACTCAAAAAGATTATTTTGAGCATATTTCGAAAATAATACCGTATATAAAATATTCTACGTTCTACATTTAGTAAAATTACAAATATTCATACTGTTGTTCGTTTTTGGATTTATTTCAACAAAATAAAAAAATCGATTTCGTCAAAAACTGGTTTTACACTTTTACGTAAATATTCTAGTTTTTTTTCCTAGTTATTAAGAAAATTACTCAGAATTTTTTACTTTTGATCCCTGAAGTGCAGACTAGATTCACTTATCTACCAGAGAAAATATTGAAGTTAATAATTGAAGCCCTTTTTTCTACTGTAAAGTGCCGCAGACACAAAAAAAGCACATCATTAAGTAAAATCAATACATTCATCACTCCTCTCAGCTAGAATCTAAAAGGGCTATTCTCGTTTGAAAAATAAAAGTATATATTATTACAGGAAACTGCGCTAATAGTATAAAGAATTATTTTTTAATTAAAAATATGTTCAAATCGGAATTTGAATGAATATATCATTAAACTATAAAAACTATTAAAAAGAGATGAGCATATTAATTGGTGAATCACCATTTATGTACGACAATAATGTGTAATATATTATATAGGTACTAAAAATGTATGATTGGGAGTTTTAATTTAAATTTGTAATTGAAAATTATGTTTCAATAAACAATATTTATCCATATTAATAGTATACCTACGTAAATTATATCACCTAAGTATAATTTATACAAAATTACAAACTAAAATAAATTACGTTTCTGTGTAATAATACAGCTAAGTTTTATTCACTTTATAGTAAGTTGTAACCGTTAAAAATGTTAACACCTTTAAAGACAATGATCATAATACACCGACATATTTTAATACAAATATGTATTCACTTACCCGATGTCCTGTACTTATGTAAGGCTTACACAAGTTCTACACAAGAATATTGTAATTCGTAGCCCGCAAGTGGATTATGATTTTGTTAGTGAAGTCATCCACGTCATGCGTAAATATGAATGTAGAAATGAAACAATTAATTTTTCTAACTGATCGATATTTGAATAGAATATAGATATTACATACGCTATAAGTATGTCGTATATGTATATAGTCACTGTAGAAGTACTTATAAAAGTCAAAAGTATATATAATACTAATAAAAAGATAATGATGTTAAGAAAAATAAATAAAACTAAGAATGAAAGTAAATAACTCAAGTAGGTACTTAGGCTACATTTTACCTATTTATAACCTATTTAGCCAGATACACTCCAGGACGCCAGGTACAAGTGTATAACCTAGAACATAATATTATCTTTATTCTTAATAATCGTATGGTATATTAATAGAAAAAAACAACTTTTTTTGGCCGGAATGGATTTCTTTGAAAATAAAAAAACTACAAAAGTTGTGCAAAATATCATAATTTACACGAACTGTGAGGACCACGAAGGAGAGGGGAAAATTCTATTGTTCATGCCTACTCCATAACGGTGTTTATAATATAATACATAATTGGAACAACCATCGTATATATAGGTACTCGTATGTAATATACTCATCAAAGCGGGGAAAAATGAGAGAAGGAAAAAATATCCTCTATCATAACTCATAATGTTGGACATATTTATAATGCATAGGTATATAATATATATATATACATAAGTTTAGCACATATATATGCATATTGCAAGGTCCAGCGATGATGTAGATCACGGTTATTGTATAATAAATTATATGCCTAATATGCGGTCTGTATTATGTATATAGATTATAAAACAGAGCATGTATTATTTCACACCGAGAGCGGTCTTATGAATTCGGAAAATTATTCGTTGTATTTAATATTATACCCACAATCATATTATACAATAATATGACTATTAACATAGTTGGTATAGGTGCCAGGTGCCTACCTATTTAAG